>VXBL01001721.1:0-19108 GCA_013400195.1 Aramus guarauna
CTTGACTTAATGTAGACACTACAGCTCTCCAGGAGCAACTGAAAACATCAGCATGTTATCAAAATTATTCTCATAGTAAACAAAAACCACAGCACTATACGAGCTACTAGAAAGAAAATTATTTCTATCACAACTGAAATCAGAACACAGCCACTGTAGGAGAAGATCAGGCTGGATGGTCATACTCAAAGAGTTACAGTCAATGGCTTAATGTCCAAGTGAAGACCAGTGACAAGTGGCACGCCTCAGGGGCTGGAATTCGGACCGGCACTGTTTAACGTCTTTGTTGACGACATGGAAAGTGGGATTGAATGCACCCTCAGCAAGGCTGCTGACGACACCAAGCTGTGTGGTGCAGTTGACATGCTGGAGGGAAAGGATGCCATCCAGAGGGANCACCAAGCTGTGTGGTGCAGTTGACATGCTGGAGGGAAAGGATGCCATCCAGAGGGATCCTGACAGTCTTGAGAAGTGGGCCTATGCAAAAGTCATGAAGTTCGACAAGTCCAAGTGCAAGGTCCTGCACATGGGTCAGCGCAATGCTAAGCACCATTACAGGCTGGTCAGAGAATGGATTGAGAGCATCCCTGAGGAGAAGGAGTTGGGGGTGTTGGTGGATGAGAAGCTGGACATGAGCTGGCAATGTACACTTACAGCCCAGAAAGCCAACCATGCGCTGGGCTGCATCAAAAGCAGGGAGGCCCCTATCTAGGCTACCCCTCTACTCTGCTCTTGTGAAACTTCATTTGGAGTGCTCCATTCAGCTCTGAGGTCCCCAACATAAGAAGGGCATGGAGCTGTTGGAGTGCGTCCAGAGGAGGGCCATGAAGATGATCAGAGGGCTGGAGCACCGCTGTTATGAAACCAGGCTGAAAGAGTGGGGATTGCTCAGCCTGGAGAAAAGAAGGCTCTGGGGAGACCTTCCAGCAGCCTTCCAGTACCTGAAGGGGCATACAAGAAAGCTGGAGAGGGACTGTTTACAAGCTAGTGTAGTGATAAGACAAAGGGTAATGAGTTTAAACTAAAAGAGGGTAGATTTAGATTAGCTATTAGGAAGAAATTCTTCACTATAAGTGTGGTAAGGCACTGGAACAGGTTGCCCAGAGAAGCTGTGGCTGCCCCCTCCCTGGCAGTGTTCAAGGCCAGGTTGGATGGGGCTTTGGGCAACCTGGTCTAGTGGAGGGTGTCCCTGCCCCTGGCAGGGGGTTGGAACTAGATGATCTTTAAGGTTCTTTCGAACTGAATCTGGTCTATAATTCTATGACTACATTAATGATGTGAACTGACCTGTTCTTGTTTCTATTTCTCATCACTTCAACAATTTTTTATTTGGTTTAATTCTGGTTTTTAATCCTTCTCATACTCCAGCTGTCAAGTATCCTTGAAAGCTTTTGGTGAGAGACACTGTTAAATTTTTTTTTGTAAATTCAAGTAGACTATATGAAAAAGAATTTTCTTATCCACGTCTGTTGACTCCTCCAAAGAATTTTAATGTAAATAAAGTTTGAAAAAACATATATTGTTGAGGGAGGCTATCAAGAATATCACTTTAATATTAAATCACAATTTACAGAGAATTATACAGTATTTTCAGCAGTACCTCTTACTTGTAGCTGCTAAAATGTAAATTATGGTCAGATAAAAAGTAAAGAAGCTTCATTTCACTGGAATTTTGGATTTATTTTTTCTTTAATTATTTTATTTTTGTTTGTTTGCTTGCTTTTTGAGGGTCTGAGACCTTACTGAGAATACCAGACTCTTCTGAAATAGGAAGAAAATGAAAAGATCTCCAGTGAAAATTTAAAATCAAAAGAGGAAACAGTAAAATAAACCATGTATCCTAGACTCTTGGAAAAAATATTGCTAATACATTTGACAAAATAAGTATTCCATAGCTTATGTAGTATTGGGTGCATTGCTTCAATGGTAGCAGGAAAGCTAAATGAAAGGGAAAAATATTTTTAATTCATGATGCAGAAAGTCTTATCATTTTTTTCCTGAGGTTTCAAGTATAAACAGTTTGCTTTTATATGCAGTTTGAAGGCAAGACTTTGTTTTATAAGATTTTGAGAAAACAGAAGAGACTATGAAGAGATTCATGTTCACAGGTTTTTAAGGTAGAGTTAACTCTGGAAGAAGATGGTTAGTATGTCTGCTAGAAATTATAGGTGAGTGAGCAGCTAATAGTATACAGAAACTTATATATGCCTGTACAATTAAATACATACTTCTGGGGAGGCAAAATTGTCTTTCTCTTTTTCCTATCTTTTCCTTACCATAAGTTGGGAAGGTAAGGCAAAGGAGCTTAAAATAAATGAGTCTTGATGATGAATGTAATATTTTAAAGGGAATCTTAACAGGTTGATGAAAGAGGATGAATCTAAAATTTCAGGGGAGTGTTCAAATTTCTCTATCATTACATGAAAAGATTCACTGACTGTTCTTTGCTTTATGTAGCACCAATCCAAATGTAGTCAAAGTTAAATCAACCCTATATGGTAACTACACAATCACTGTTCTTCAGAGCATTCAACTCACTTCCCCCCCCCCCCTTTTTTTTTTAACCATTACAAACTTCCTAAGTATATGTGAAAATAATATATGGATGACATTTTTTTTCCCCCAAGGAGTTTTTCAAGCTCTCTCCAAGAGAAACTTTAGTAACAAACAGTTACCCATAAAGAATTGTGTGCATGTTTATGATTCCTTGCCTTACTCCCAAAGCCTGAGAGAAAAATGTTGACGTTAGATTCCTTTTCACCACAAACATCACTTCTTAGAAAAATATGTTACCATTAAGTTCCTTACACTGAGTTTAGCCAGCATACGGAACTGTATGAACTATGCTTTCTGTTCATGCATTTTGTGCCTCTTTAACCAGCAGTGTTTTTCCTGCCCAACACAATTTATCCCTCATTACCAGGATGAATATAACATAAAGCAAACAAACTTTTCTACTTTATAATTTTTGTTGGCAGCATTTAACATTTACATACATGGAATATTAGCACAAGGGATACAAAGTCATTATATACTAATGCTTTGCAAAGTGGAAAGACAATATCCTCAGCATCACTCTGCACTGCATTTCAAATGGCACATTTCAGGCGATTTATGCTAATTTCCATCATTTACAGAACATAATGATACAAATCAGTTAGAATTCAACACAACAGCCTCTAAGTGTTCGGAACTATGGAGAACACGATAATGGTCTCATTAACTGTAAGTTGAGAATTAAATTCCCATTTCTAGGCAAAACTGCTATTGCTCCACTCATGATCAACAACACTTTTCCTATTTCATAGATTATAACAGCCACTGGTCAGCAGCATCTTTCCCTTAGTGACCTCACTGAGGCCATCCAAACCAATAAAGAAAGATCAATTGTACTGATCTTACCTGAAGTGACCTTATTGTCTGCTTTCTGGCTGGTATTAGCTTGACGAAGAACAGTGATATCCAACTTCACTTCATATGCTTAGGAACCTTAAGTATATAGAGAGTTCATAGTTTAAGCCTTTGATATATTGAAAGGAGATAGCAATAGCACAGCAAATGTTTGCCTTTCAATTTGACATTACAGTGAGAAGGATAATAAACACTGTGTTCATAAGAATAAGTATAGCTAAAACAAGCAAAAAGCTGTCATTTCTGAAGTACATGAATGCTGGGAGGTATTAGGAGAAAAAGGTCAACTGACTGTCCAAAGCCTATCAAACAGTACAGCTAAGATATGTCCTGGATCAACAGCAGAATTTATTCTTTTTTTTTCCTCTCCATCTCCTCCTCAAAAATTTTTATCAGTAGTTTTGACTAGAAAATTGAAAAGGACAAGGATGAGTTGAATAGACGCAATTTTTTTTCAGGTTGTACTTAAGCATATTAGTTTCATCCCATCACGCTGACAGGGTGCTATACAGTTACTGATCCATAACTGCAGATATATCTCAATTATGTAAATCCCTAAACTTTTATTTGCTAAGGGAAGTAATTTACATAACGACTGTATACTTCATACTCAGTAACTATAAAACTATTTTTCACAGCTGTGTCTTCTGGGTACCTTAGGACTACAAGAATTTCTGTTGTGGCCGCTATAAACTTACAAGCATAACTTAATTGACATTAATCATTGGTATACTATGATTAATCATTATAAATATAGATATCTTTGTATATGTCTGCATCAGCAGCATAGCAATTACCCAATCAATGTTTTATCCGATACACTGTCTGATGGCGATCAGCACTGGTGTAATCATAGAGCTAGAAGTCTACCAAACAAAAAACAAACAAACAATCTTCCAAGTTCCTAAACAAGCAAATTCTTAACTGTTATCTATACCTGAAATAAGAAAATGGAGAAAATACTTAGGGTACCCAAAGAGGCTAAACTTGATAAGTTTTAGGAAACATCAAGTAATACTGCATTGTAGAAATTGAAGGTATTACAGTGTAGCAGAACTGAAATATCCTCCAGCAATTCTATAGCAGATCATTTTGCCTAACCAGCAGTCAATAAGCCACCAAAGGGGCAGTGCCACAAGAGCTTACAGACTTACCAAGTATAAATGCAACATTGAAAATCTACAGATGTTAAAAATGTTTGCACTGGAAGCTATTTAGATACTACCGCTATCAAACAGTACTGTTTTACCCAAGTTGCATTACATTTGGTCATGAGCAGTGTAAACAATGGCCAAACTATGAATAATGACATAAATAAGATGTGGTTGCTTATGTTGTTATTAGCCAAAAAAACTCCAGAGAGGTACAAGAAAAGATGTACAATGTATTATCCCCCAATTCTTAGAACGTGCTTTCTTTTTCTTAACTCCTTTTCATTAAATCACTTTTACAAAAACAAAAATTCATGCTGGACTTCTATCTTTCGCATGCACTTTTGGTATCCCCAGTGAGCTGTGGCAAAGTGTTCCACAGTTTACCTCTATGTTCTATAAAAAATGTTATTCCTTATTTTGTATAGAACCTATAATTAGCTACATTCAGATGACGTCATTATTTTTTGTGTTGCAACAGAAAGTGAACAGGTTTTCCCTATTCATGTTTTCTAGCCTCTCATGACTTTACAGATATCTGTATCAACCCTCTAGCATGACTTCACTGCTAACTGCTTTCAACAGGAAGACTATTTTCATCTAGTTTCTTGCCTTTTAACTTGTCTAATATGCTGTACATATCCACTAACTCTACAGCTAATTTTCATTTTTACTGATTTGCTCAGTAAATCCATTAGCCTTATTGAGGTGATCACTGTCCTAATAGCACCAGGAATGTGTTGAAAATTAAAGCAGGATGCCAATACCTGTTTCTACCTTCATCTTAGTTATTATTTTTCTTTGCTTAGTAGAGATAGGTAGAGATCTGTCTGCCTATGACAATAGAAAGAAATTTAAGATTGTTTGTCATTCATTATCTGTACAAACATATTCCAGGATCATCTTTTTAACACGTAGGAGAAAGAAAAAGAAATATCAAGTCCATTTTACCAATGGTGTAATGAAGGCAGAAAATATTTATGTCTAATGAGGCCACAAATGAGATAAATTATGCAAAAGGGACATATTGGAAGTCAGGAATGACAGATTCTGTAAGTAAATATCTATTCCATATATGGGGATATTACAGTTGATAGTTTTCAAGTCAATCTGCTATGACTTTTTTACAAATATTTAGTTAAATCCTTGCCATTGACTGTTTGTGTACCAGGATTTCTTGGCTGGCTTTATTTTGCATACTAATTGTTATTTTAGACTATTACTGATCTGAGAAAAACACCATTATTAATTGTTTCATCTAGTCCACTATGAATTTTGTGTCAACTTTGATTTACCTGATTCAAATGTATTAATTTGGAGCACAGGAAGTGTTATAAAATCATATTTAAGGAAGAGCTATAAAATAGCACTTAAAATATGTTTTTAAGAGGGAAGGATGAAGAATAAAGATTCATTTTCAAAAGATAACTGCTATTCAAACCCTTCTTAGTGCCTTTATAACTTGCCAGATTTGTAGACACCATACATGGTATCTAGAATGTGTATGTTTTTTTAAAATCTTCAGAAGGATCTAAACACTGAGATAAATGTGAATGTAAAATCTGTAGAAAAAGCTAATTCACAAAGTAACCATTACAGTACCAGAACTAACATTACAAAACCAGTACCTTCCTCGGAGTAATAGCTTATAGAAACTAAAAACTTCTCACTCTTTTTTTACCTCATCTGAATTGTAAAGGTGGGCAAGTAATCTATCAGAAAATGAAGGCTGAATGAGTAGCAAACAAAATATATTTGGGATGTTTAGAAATTTAATCTTGCCTCAATGTAGAAATGTAAGAGTGTTAAACCATACTCTCAATAATACAATGAAGGACAAAATGCACTTTATTACTTTCATAACCCTGTTTTTCTTGTAAACAAGTAAAAATGATGTTTTTAAGAGAACCACACTGATAATCAGAGACTTGTGTGAACAAACAGGGATAACAGATTAGGAAAGACAGACTTTGGTTGTTATGGTCATCTGCTTTTGGATACAAGTTGCCACCAGCTGAAATATTTGGGGAAAATAAATTAATTTCTACATACCTTTTCAATTTAAACTGAAAAACTGGAAAATTGTATTCAAATGCCAAAATATTACCTGCAGTCTTATAGTTTGATGCCTGCACTTCACACCCAAACAGATGGAAAAAGCACAGTACAAATAACTGCAAACAAGTCTCTCTTTAGAAAGACTAGTATTACTCTATGCAGTCTAGACAGTCCGAAGTACAAAGAGCTCATAGGGCTGAGCACTAGTCTATGGGAGGAAGAAAATTGCAAATTTTTTTCTTACATCTCTTCTTATTCTTTCCATTTACACCACAGCTAAGTTTAAGCAAAGAGCAAGCATGTTAAAAGTAGGAAGCTCACAGTGGTAAAAATTCTTGGCATACGTTACTTGTTAAGATTGAAAGCATAAGCAACTATGACTGACAGTCACAAAACTCCAAAAATAAAGACTTTCCAAATTGTAATAATATTCCTTTGTGAAGTATTTTTGGTAAATTAATGTATCAAATATGAATTCAACAGATATCCTTTTCTAGTTTCAGTCTGAGCCAAGTATCATTGCCTATAGAATCGAGGTCTTGTTCTTAACTTCTCAAAATTATGCCTTAAAACATTACCTTGATCTGTCTCTAATGGAACAAGTTGATTTATTATGACCTCAAGCAGTAGCTGATAGAAAGCTCATGAGAAAAAAAAAAAAAAAATCCATTACTTTCTAGGCCAGTAAAAAATCCATCAGCAACAAAAACTCTTTCTAATTTGTCCATAAAGCATTGCTAAATTTTTGAATTTTATTTGTAGTCAATATTTGGTATTAGTGTTGAAGTCTTACTTCTAGAACCACCTAACAGTGTGAACAATTACACTGCTATATTAAAAAAAAAAAAAAAAGAAAAGTTTGCTCTTAGAACATGATCTCTCTGTCTGGTCAAGTTCATTTCTGAGTTTCTTGCAAGCTGGCTTCTTTAATGTCTTGCATGAATATAATAGTTATGGCTGCAAAAGATAAGCGAATACGAAAGGTGGATTTCCATAAGCTGGGGTTGAGGGTAAGGAATCAGCATCAGTTACAGCAGCGAAGATTTGGGGGCTTTTGCCCTCTTCTGAAGCATCTGATCTGGTGAATGGAATGGCACATGTGTGGGACTGGGAAATGCGATTTTGGGGGAGGGTGGCTCCCAAAATCTGAGGTGATAAAGGACAGAAAAGGAAGGACAGAGAGGAGTTGGAGGAGGCATGATGTCTGATGTGAAAAGAGTGCTATAAAAAGTGCTCCAGCTTAAAAAGATTCCCTTTGGAGCTCTAAAACAAAAGTTCAAAACCGTCCTCTGCCTTGCAGTAACAAAGTAATAAAACTCTGTTTAAAACAAACATAAAGAAATGTTAAATTGTAGGCGAGAAAGGCCACACCATCTGTTACTATGTACAAACAACTATATTATTAGATTATAAATAATATATTGGCATAGAAGATACAGCTGCCTTCAGATTATTAGGTTAGGAGGCCTACAGAAAGACTCTATAAGTAGGAAAAAAGAATCACTTTTACAACTTAAAGTACAATCAGAAAACAACCTTACTGAGATGTGAATGTGAACAAGACAGGCCCATGACATAGAAAGTCATAGGCAGCCAGGGAATGAAATACTTGGTTATGATTTAAAAACAACATGTACAGATAGCAAAACTGTGAAGCTGGTGACTTCAGTCTTCAGTGCATCATTTAGTGCCCCTTGAGATACCTACAGTGAGTCAGACATAGATGATGGATGTAGTAAATAATTGTCCCTGGAACCACTCTGTCAGAGATTCTCCTAAGAACAGTTCATGTTTGGATGTGGTTTTGTAAGACAGAGCAAGAAGATTAATCCTAATTGATGCAGCAGGCTTAAAGGATTTAAATAAGATTAAATACAAATAAATCTGGCAATCTAAAGTTAGATGTCATGTACCAGCTAAAAGAATATATAATATATATATAATTTGATAAATGCTAAATGAAAAGTCACTTTATTTTCTGTTACCAGGAGATGAAAAAACAATACAAAACAAAACCAAAACCAAACAAAACCCCAACAACTTTAAAACTATAGTAGAGGAGTACCAATGCTGTGTTTCTAGAAAAAAAGACTTCCTGAGCCCGAGTGAGTCTAGTAACAGAAAATTTCAGTAGCGTGGGATGTTACTGGTTTGTGTGTGTGTGTGAATGTGCACGTAAGAAAGCTTATCACTGAGTTGTTCTAAGCCACATAAAATCTGGTACATCTAAGAACTCATTTGGGCATTTTGGTAACACAGAGAAGTTTGCCATATGTTCTCTGCCCCTTGTGCATGTTTTATATATTTAGACAATGTGACATATGCATTTTTATCTAATAGTGTACAATGCATCATTCAGACAGAGCTAGCCCTCCTCGTGAAATATGGTTGCAGTCACAGACAGTGTTTCACTTACATCATGCCGCTGCACAACTGCGAGATGATCGTGCTCCTTCTCTAAGGGTAGGGCTGAGTATTGTTCTAGTGTAACTGAGCGAAAAGTAGTTCCGTCTCAAAGCTCCCAAATTTGCTCTTTTTTGACAAAGCACAACTGTTGACACAAAACTTGTTTTAACTCTCAGAGGACATGGATTGACATTTTGAGGAGGATCATGGGGAATTACCAAAGAAATTACATTACTCTTTTCAGCTGTTCCTGCAACCATGAACATTCAACTGGTGTTTAGCATGTCTCTTGAAAACATTTTGTGCCAACTAGTTTCAAGTGTGACTGGCCCTGCTACCACCAGCTGCACTGTGAGAGAGTGAAATATCTGCATCAGTTGAAATTATATATTAAAATTGGTCTGAGATTAAACTGCTAGATGGGAAACTTGCAGAGGTACACTTTTTTTATTTGAAAAGAATAGGACCTAAGTTTTCAATACGAACAATTTGATATGTCAGTCTAGAGAGAGAGAAATTGAACAAGTTTCCACTCCTTCAAAAAATTTATAATTAGCAACCTAATGTGATAGCCTTATTTAACACCTGGCACAAGAAGTTCCATGGAATATATAATGATCTTCAGAGTAGTTTATGTTGTCTCCTTGCTACATCAATCCAAGCACTTTATTAGGAGAGAAAAGATCATTATTTTGCATTGTATGTATCCATGTCTCTCTCCCATCTTGAAGACCTTGTAGCATTCTTGTATTTTCTCCTGAGAAAGCAGATAATACTGAAAATGGTGCAGAGAAGGGTGTTAAGGATGATCAAAGGTCTCGAATGAATTCCATATCAAACACTTCTATACATAGGTGTTGTAGGTTCATTTGTTTCTAAATCTTGACAGAGAGAAAAATAAGAGGGAAGAGGAAGAGGATAGAGATTTTTAAAATCATGAGCAGCATGGAAAAGGCAATTAGGAAATATGCTTCGCTGTCCTCCAGTACAGGTAATGACAACGTCAATTAAAGCCAGGAGGTGACAGGTTCCAAATAATCAGATGGAGGTGGTTTTCCTGGCACACTGTAATTAAGCTGAGGAATTCTTTGATATGACTTCATTAATCAATTAGATAAGTTCATAGAATAAGAGTGCACTGTGAGAAACACTAGTATTTATATAAGTAAAACCAAAAATAATTTATAACGCATGGAATCTCCAAATCTTTAATCTTTTCAGCCTGGAAAATCCTGAGGATGCACCACTGTATATTTACAGTGCTTCATCATCTTATCTAGGCTTCTGGTTTTGGCCACAAAATAATGATTAGGCAGACTTCCTGTCTGTCTCTATACCTTTACTTCCTCCCTCCTCTACAGGCTATGAATGTCCCCTAATTTCCTTCAAGAAGAAAAGTAGTTAAAAAGTGAAAATAGAAGGGAGCTTTCTTTTACACTATGTTGTTGAGACTGCTGTTGTTTCCTTCAGCTGATACTTGGAAATCCAGGTGTGTCATCATTTCCAAGACTTATGGGGAATGGATAACATCATTCTAAAGAATTTACATGATTTATTTTTTTTAATCTGGATTGCAGTGCAATCCAATTATCTCTCTGTTATATATTATGTAGCTTACTTGCATTCAGGGTATTTGAAAAAGAGTTTATTTTTATACTGGACAATTTCCATATTGTTGATTTATTGTGCTCAGTAGTGTGTATAATTCCCATTTCTTCTGAAACTTTCAACTCTTATCTTGTGCCTTCAGTGTGTTTACTGAATTTTCAATGAATTTTATATACAGATGTAGATATTGCATGTCAAGATTAACAGGTCCATTTTGTAAGACTCTTTCTTACAGAAAGAGAAACCGTTTTGCATATAATACCATTAAAATAAATATTCCATGTTTATATATTCTTGCAATATCTTGCTTTAAAACATTTTAAAATATCTGAAGGCTCTTTTAGCTTTCAGGAATTTCTAAATAACGATGCTTTTCTATCAGCTTCAAAAGAAAACAGAGACATCATTAGGATGTGCTATAATGTCATTGTTAAACAAGTCAGATTCATTTATGGCATTACACATACAAATGCATTTCATTGAACAAAAAGAGAAAAAAAAAGTTGTTAATAAGAGTTTATCTAAGAATGTTAGTTGGCTTCAGTGGAAGTCCCAATATGGCATGCACACTATTGTAGTAGATTTGGAATTCTTACAGAACAGAGATATTCATGAACCGTACACAAGCATGCCAATTCAAATATACTCAAAGATGTGAACATTTTCAAAACTGAGTATTTTCCTTTGCTTATACATTATTTGCAGATAGAGCTTCTTTCTCTTCTTTGCAATTTGAAGTGCCTTTTTGCAGCAAGTTTTAAACCCTGGTCCATTTTTCAACTCAATAATATTTGCTATTTGCTATTTTAAATTGCTATTAACTGTTTGTTATTTCACTAATCACATTAATTTAATAATAATTTGTGCTTTAAAAGAATTCTCATACTCATAATTTTTAAATATATTGTGTAGATAATAAATTACTTTCTAAAAATATTTCTAGAACCAGTAAAAATGTGGTGAATTTGCAAGTAATGTCTTCTTTTCCACCCTTTCCCCCCCACATACTCTTGTAAATAAAAAAAATTACTTAGCCGAACAGTTATAAACTGAAATATTAACAAGATATAAGTAAAACATATCTGCTTCTTTTTTTCACTGAACTATTCATGAATGTAATTTATTCTTTTTTCTTCTTCTTGGTATTTAACCTGCTTTTTCTGTTTTGCAACATAGTTACTGCAAAACACATTTTTGGGTAATTTTTGGCTGCTAAAGCAAATCTTTTGCTAAGGCTGTTACTGTTGTTCTCATACATCTGAACCTTGCCTTGGGAAAAGAAAAACAAAACAAAACAAAAAAAGTGCCCTGCAACACCACATTTCTGGGGAAATTATGGGGTTTTTTGCTTTTGTTTTCCCACATGCATAAGTTCAGTTGTTCCTTCTAGCCATTACTTTCAGCTAATCCTTTTCTTTTTCTTGTAACCCTGATTGCTAATGAAAAACCAGCAACAAGAAAAAAAGAAGAAATTGTGTTAGACAATTCAATATCACTATCCATGAAAAATATAACCTGAAAAATTACTAGAAGGAATAGGATTTGGTGAAGTAATGCCCTATATGAGTGAGTGTTTCTGCACGTTTCATAGAAAATAAATGCTCCAGAGAAAGCTAACATTATATAACTCATAGGGTAATGTAACTGAATGTAAACAACTATAATAATGTAGTCCTGATGTTTCATAAAAATTTCATGTCCTCAGGGATACTACATTTATTTCAATATAAATAAATTCACAAACTCAGTAAATATAAGAACAATGGACTATGCAACAGGGAGAACACAGGGTTCTTTTCAGGGCTATAGCTAACTGCAGATAGAGGGGAGCAGCTAGCACTCATCATGGTTTGAGTACTTTGGTGGCCTACAGTGAAATCAGATTTCATGAGAAACTGCTGAAACTTCATTTTCTTTTGGCTACATCCAGATGACTTAACTTCTCAATAAAAATATAAAATGAAAAAAAAAGGAAAGTTTTTTGATTTGGTAGGAAAAGAAAATTTGGAAGCATTAAACCAACAACAATTTCTTACAAGCTCAAGATTACCCCTACAGTTAAGTTACTTAGCACCTTTGGTATTATTCCCCAAGTAACATGGCATGAGTCAGATGTCTCCATTGCCTCATTAGATTCACCATTTGAATGTCCAGTTGTACCCTGGATAGCCTGTTTGGCTAAAACCAGACTGTTTAGCAATGCACTTCAGTTTAGAAAATTATTTTCATGGATGTGTTTCAGGAGTTCTGTACCTATTGCAAGTACAAAAGCAGAAGTCTGACCTCATGCTGAAGACATAGGAGAACTGGTTGAACTATAAGTTCAGAGGGAGAAAAATATTGTATTCACAGGTCCCACACTGAGTCTTTTCTTCAACATCAAAGGAAAGTATTTTCAAACCATATATTTATATACCATTCATATCATCCCTAAGGCACTAGTGGGAAAGGTAATGCATAGTGGACAGAAACGGTAAAAAATCATGCAAGATTCAGCATTTTTTTTCTTAATGCTGAATCAGCAAAACCATTCAGCAACCAAACTGAAAATCATTCAGCACCACAGTACAGATTCTCATTAGCAATTTTTTTTCTGTAAATAAAGGAAGAAAAATGTCTCTAGCATCATATAAAGAGCAGGAGAACTGTTACAGTCTGAGCTGAACTTTTTCCCACTGCTACTTAATACAATTGCATACCCAGTCAACACTGAAGTTTGTAATCCCTACTATTTATGGTGCAGCTAAAAGAATGGTATAGTAACAGTATTTTTCTGGTGATGAAAACAAAGTTGTCTTAGTCTGACATTTAAGGGATTAAGAATATTAATCACTCCTGTTTACATTAGCAACTGTGCTATGGCACATGCACAAACTGCTGCATTTTCCTGAAAAAAAAAAACCAACCTATTGCTTTATAGGAAAGACACTGAAGATGCCAGGGGAATTGCACTTGCAGATCTGGAGGCTTGTGGGCTGATTGTTTTGTGTGGACTTAAAAAAGAAAATTACTAGACATTACTCAGCAGTCTTTTTTATAGCATATGGAGACAGAAACAACATGATTGCATAAGCCTTTGTTTTAAACAGAAATCTGTGCAAAATCCAAAATCAAACCAGGAATGGCAGCAAAACAAGTAGAAAGATAAGACTTCAAAAACTACCAGAAATGGAAACAGAGCTCCAGAAGAACAGCATATTTTCTGAGGTTTCTATCTGTAAATAGATCCTGACAAGATCCATGTAAGAAATGCTGCAAAAATCTCTCCTATTCCACATCCAGGTGGAACCAAGATCCCTGAAATTAAATAAAGACGGAGGGGAGCTCATACAGACACTAGCTATTCAAAAATAGCCACTCACCTGGTGCATAAAAGAAGTACAGAAATGACAGTAGAAGAAGATGAGGGCTCAGAACAACTTTTTACTTCAGCTTTGGACTGCTAGAAACATCCTCCTTAGTTCTGCATTACAATGATGTCTTAAGGAGGGCTCTCACATACTGAGTGACCAAGCCCCCAAAATTTATGTTAGGTGAGAAATCAGAACGCAGGACAAATCACACAATGTCCTTCAAGTCCCCTCAACTTGCTGCAAATGTTTTTCTGAGCAGGTGACATTAACTAACTGTCTTAAATGTTGAATCCTCACAACCTATAACAGAAATCATTTGAAGCTCAGTATCCCAAGGAAGTGGAATACTTTCCCTTTATGGCTATCAGTTCTGAGTTGCTTAACACAGATTGACAATGCAAAGCAGACTAGCCTCCTGCTATTTGTTGGGTTTTTTTGGTGTTTGGTTTTTTTTTTTGTTTTGTTTTTTTTTTAATTATTTTCTTTTCTTTTCTTTTTCTTTTTTTTTTTTTTTTAGGTGAATCTTTCATAGCAGCTTACTCATTTTTTATATTGTTTATATTATTATATTATCTGTACTGTTTGTCCTTTGCCAAAACCCCAAATGTGTTAGATTCAACCTGATGTTAAATACTTTGTGTAAGATTAACAACTCTGCCTCTCAGTGTTCTCAGGAAGTTTGTAATCCTTCATTTTTGGTAGAGTTAAAAACTAACAAGTAAGAAACCGTCACATAGCTCATTCTTTCTCTCTCTATCCTCTCTTTATTCTGATTGACCTATACAAATCTTTACTTAATAACTAAAAACAACTAAAAAACCCCCACACTTGTTAAAACCTAAAAAAATAAAATAAAATAATAATAATAAAAAATCAATATAACTGACAAATCAAGCTGAGAATCTTAAAGCTTACAGAACAAACTTTAGATTGATTCCAAAATTGTGAGAACAACATACTTTATTATCTCTGGAGCTGTCTGAACTGCTCTGAACAACCACAATAAAAACCTAATTCATCACTATCTCTCTATAGTGTTATGCCTGTTTAACTTCAGTGGTTTCATTGAGCGACTGTGATAAATCAGGACCCGGAAGAGCACAAGTGTAAGACACCATAAATGTCCATCTGTTGGACAAAATCACACCCTCTGCAAAACAAGAACAGCTTTGACTACAGAAAATTATTTTAAAATCTTTTAATAGGCTACTGAGTTTACTCCTGTTAAGGTGTATAGTAAAGCAAAGCAAGGCCTTGCAAAGAAGACTTTTATCACTACCATGTTGTTCTGGAATTGGAAAAGAATAACAGAGCCTGGGAAGAATCTGCAAGTTGAAGAGCTGAGATGAAATGAATAGGCTTGGGGACTGTGCTCCAAGACACTAACTAGCACTGAAACATTGTGAGAGAGAAGCACAACTGAAAAAAAAGAAAATTGAATTCTTTACTCCAAGCAGAAAAAAACCAGTATGCGTCATCATTTTGTTTCTTGAAAGTATTAAACAAGCTACATAATATATTAAAAGAACCTAGAAATGTCACTAACAAGTGAAAGGTTATCTTTTTACAGATATACAGTAGGCAGCCATTAATGTGAAAAACATACATATGCAAATGTTATGTTAGGAATGAAATAGAGCATATGAATCTTCAAAGCAAATTCAATGTATTATGAGAAATGGTTGTTTACAGAGTACTCTACATGAATCAGTCACAAGTAGAAGTTTAAAAACTTCTGGTAGTAAGAAAGTCAAATGCAATCACTTAATCACTTAAAAGGGCAAAAGTCTTTTAGAATACTGACTTCCACTGAAACTTTAAAAAGGAACAAGCAATATATAAAGCAGAAACATGATTATTTCCTTGTGTCTCCATCTGATGCCAGTCTTTAAGTGTGGCATATAATGGTTTTGAACAGGTACAAGCTTCATGAAGAAATAGTTATTAAACTTCTATATTAATTTTGGATTTTAATAATACATACAAATAAAGAAAATCTCATATTAGGTAAGTATGGTCACAAACTATAGACCAACATAACAATTAGCTAGCTATTAATAGGATTTCTGTAACAGACATTCTCTCTTCATTATTACGAGGCAATCAAGCCCACCTTATTGAGCTTTTCTACTATTAAGTAAAATCCCTGAAAAAATTAAAATGACCATAAAAGAAAATTGACCATAACATCTGGATGTTTTTCACATCTCTTCTTCTGTACATAGACACAAAAAAGTCATGAGCTGTGACATCTTAGTTTGGCCTAGCATTTTCACCTCAGTTCTCTCTGAGATCTCAGACTAACATGGTGAAGGAGGGGTGTAGAAAAAATCGCTTCTGTCAGAGGCACCTATTAAGGGTTTGGGGCAAAGAACCATGGACAGGTTGAATATTACAAAATTTAGACCATTGATCAGATCTGTTACAGAAACACCATTAGGAACTAGCAGCACTTACATGATTTGTCTAGGGCATCAGACAGTCACAGAAAAAATAAACCAGCCTTTTCAACTAACATCAGAGTTCGAAATTCAAGATAAACACAAGTCCCGCAAACAATAACTTTACAGCAAATGTTAATGAGATCAGAAGAATTTCAGTCATGACCTGTTATATTAAGTTCCACTCACTCTTCAAGTTTATTGAGCCTTGCCCCTAATATGCACCTTGTATTCTAACAGGAAGAAGTGTTTAAAAAAAAACAAAAAAAACCCCAAACCAACTCAGAAGTCTGCACATTTAATAGCTAAAGGAATACATTCCCAATGGTGCCATCACAAACACAGCCTTTGTGCAAACGAAGGTCAGGCTGGCGGTAGGAAAAGAATCGCATGGCTGGAGATTCATGGCAGGAGCATCTTCAGGGCTGGAAAACAGAAGGCTACAGGATTTCTTCCTTTATCCCTCTATTTATTGTTCAGTCTTCAGACAAAAAAATCCTCAGGCTTTGCCTTGCTTTTCAGGGATTTACTACGATCTTTCATGGACCACAGGAGGACTGTTAGTCTATCATTCTTGAGGATCAGATCAGAAAATGCCAGGGTTGGTCAGGTTCCTAACTTCATCCTTCCAGAGTACAAATTCTGTGTGTACAAATTAAGAGCTTTACATTCTAGTTTTTAAATGTCTGTGATAATAAGAGATGAACAAATAACTTGTAGTTATTCTTATGAGAAGTTTTTAGATGGAATTGGGCAAGATGGCTGATATTATTTTTTTTTTTAAAATACACTGTTGTCGTTTAACCTGGCAGGCAGTTAAAACTACACAACTGTTCACTCATTTGCCCTCCCCAGTGGGATGTGGGAGAGAATTGGGAAAAAAACTATAAAACTCAGGGGTTGAGATAAAGACAGTTTAATATGACAGAGATGGAAGGCAATAACAACAACAACAAAGTGAAGTTAGTTCCCGAGCTGTGGTCCAAACCCCTGGCCAGCTTCCCCCAGTTTTTACACTGAGCATGAGGTCATATGGTATGGAATATCCCTTTGGCCAGTCTGGGTCAGCTGTCCTGGCCATGTCCCCTCCCAGCTTCTTGTGCACCACCATTCTCCTTGATGGCATGGCAGTATGAGAAGCTGAAAAGTCTTTTACTTATTGTAAATATTGCCTAGCAACAACCAAAATAACAGTGTGTTATCAACATTATTCTCACCATAAATCAAAACACAGCACTATAGCTGCTACTAGGAAGAAAATAAACCCTATCCCAGTCAAAACCAGGACAATATTTACCCCTTATTCTATACCATCTACGTCACACCCAGGTCCCACATTTCCCAATACATTCCAAATAATCACCCCCACTTTTCCTGTCTTTTGATATATACACACACAGGTATCATTCCCTTAGTCTATGGGCCATTCCTCTAAAATATCTGTGCGGTTCATTTAGTTGATAGCTTTGACCTCCATCTGTCATTTAGCAATTAATTTCATACAATTTAATTCATTTATTATTCTCATCCAAAATCAAATCCGCTTGAGGGACACATTGGACTTCCCCATCCTTCCACATTACTCAACAAGTGCACCCAAGTCCTTGAGCAAAAGCAGTCCCATGGATGGGTTTGCTTTTGTCTGAACCAGGGCTGACCCAGACTGCCTTCCCTAAAACATTCCTTATGTGCACTATGGGGACTTTATCTCCTTCTACAGAGTGTGAAAGTTTTGATTGGAAGGGGCCAGCTCAGTTGGCCAACACATCCCCTAGTGTTGACTAAGCAGGTGCCTTTTGCTAAATGTGTATCCCAATGTTTAAAGGTCCCACCACCCATTGCTCTCAGTGTAGTCTTTAACAGTCTGTTGTATCATTTGGTTTTCCCAGAGGCTGGTGCATGACAGGGGATGTGATACACCCATTCAATGCCACGCTCTTTGGCCCAGGTGTCTCTGAGGTTGTTTTGGAAATGAATCCCATTGTCTGACTCAGTTCTTTCTGGGGTGCAATGTCGCCACAGGACTTGCTTTTCAAGGCCCAGGATAGTGTTCTGGACAGTGGCATGGGTGATTGCTTCCACCATTGTAAGTACGTAACACTTGCCTTGGCAGGTTTGTGGGAGTGTGATGTAATCAATCTGCCAGGCCTCCCCATGTTTATATTTCAGCCATCGTCATACATACTAGAGAGGCTTTAACTGCTTGTTACAATTAGGTTCTCTTGAATCTCCTGAATCTCCTATGCAGGTCCCTTGCCTTTAGTTTGTTTCATGGCAAAACTGGCTTTCAGAAGGGTTTGAACTATTTTCTTCCCTTTCTCAGAAATTTCTACTGCTGTGTTGCCCCATACAATGATGTTGTCAATGTACTACAGGTGCTCCAGAGCTTCACCCTGTTCCAATGCAGCCTGGATCAGCCCATGGCAGATGGTGGGGCTGTGTTTCCACCCCTGGGGCAGTCATTTCCAGGTGTACTGGACGCCCCTCCAAGTGAAAGCAAACTGTGGCCTGCACTCTGCTGCCAAAGGGATCGAGAAAAATGCATTTATGATATCAGTTGTGGCATATCGCTTGGCTGCCTTTGACTCCAGTTCATACTGAAGTTCCAGAATGTCTAGCACAGCAGCACTTATCATTGGCATGACTTCATTCAGGCCACGATATTCTACTGTCAGTCTCC
>VXBL01001721.1:19547-55129 GCA_013400195.1 Aramus guarauna
TTTCTTAGAATCTTACACAGATTTGTTAACCACCATCAGTATTTAGCAACACCCCCTCCCCCCCCGCCCCGCCAACTTCTCAGCTACATTGTTTGAAATTTTTAAATAGTTTTCCAAAGCCTTCATTACTTTACGTAGTGTCCAAAGTCATGTAACTTTCCTTTGCTGGATCATCTTTGTTTGGGCAACTTTTATTGTTCATCAAGGCTCACACAATTAGGAAATATTAAATGAAGAATGACTGAGAAGCCCCTAGAGAGAAACGAAACATAGAAGAAGAAAAAGAAATACTTTTAGAAGTTTCTGTTTGTTTGGTTTTGACTAATTTTCTTTTCTGAGATGACTTTTGTTTCTTCAGACAGGACATCTGCACTGACATTTAAATGAGGAACAAAAAAGGAGAGAATTAATTGTTGTTTGTTTAACCATCACTTTGAGGATTGTTGTGTGTGAAATAAAATATTTTGACACTTTACATGAGCAATTTTCCTCCTGAGGAAGCTATCCTGTTAAGACTCAACAGTTTGCTATTGCTCAGTGGAAAGGCAAACCATGTTACAAAAAAACCCACAACCCAACAACAAAAAACACATCAAAAAGACAAACCAGAACGCAAAACAAAATTATGTAAGTTGTATTAAAAATCAAGTTTTAGCAGCACATTCCTACTTTCCTCATGAGTCTCTCCTTTAACATTTCTTTGTGACAGGCATGACAACAATTAGAAGGAAAGAATAAGGCAACAGTTGCACCTACTGTGACCATCAACGTTTTCTTACTCATTGGTGTTCCTTATTTTTATAGCAAAATCAAAGTATCGCCATTGTCACTACTAATGTTCTGGGATTTCCTTCCTTTTGTGAAGGCTTAAACCACATATAGAAGCGTCTATTACCTTCTCATGTCTTCTGGTTTTCCCTAGTTGATCTTCATAGAGTTCTGAAAAGTGACTGTAAATTTTCTGAAATTGTGAGGAAAAGCAATTAATAAATTTCTGTTCCAAAAATGTGGAAAAAAGAAAACAGTAAGGCTTCTTTAGGTAACATGGAGAAAACAAAGCCTGTATCCATGAGGGATGGGAGGAAAAACAAACAAACAAACAAACAAACAAAAAGTCATATCTTCATCTTCTTTGAGATGAAAACTTGACTTTTTAAAAGAGCATCCACAAATAGAGCTATATTTTTCCAAATTAATGTGGGTTACAGGAGTATGTGCAGACCTAAATACTCATCGCTTTTCAAGCTGTGAGCCTATTTATATAAGACTTTTTAAGTGAAGTTTTCCTGTTAAGAGTTATCTGTTGAAGGGGTAAACAGCATCACTGATTACTTCTTAGAACATAATGCACCTTGACTGTATACTGGCATAGCTATTTCTGTTAGATACACATATATGGGTTCATGCCATTTGAGATAGTGTAGGACCTTTTGCTGAGGGTCATTTAATGATTTTATCAGAAACAGAATAATAGTGGTTTCGCCTTAATTATATTATTGACATACAAGACAAAGCATAAAATATTCAGCTATTGAAAAATATGTTTCTTTTTATTTTTGAAGATGCTACAATTTTCCTTATCTCTGTAACTAAACACATTGCATTACCATGCGTTCTATGCGTTAGATGTGTATTTGCTTCTGTCCTGACACTACAGCAGCCTTAGGCACAAGGCAAAGTTGTCAGTCTCCAGAGGTGTTGTATCAATGATAACTAGCTGTAACATCTGACCACTAGAGAAACAGCGACAGTCTCATATGATATTTTCATAGTTGGTGTTATGTTATGGGTAGGCAGTTATCCTCAGCAAGGTCTGTCACAAGCAAACCTTGATTAATGCAATGGTTATATGTGCAAAATAAGAGAAAAGGGTTTCACAGTAACATGAGAATATTTTAATGTCAAGACTTTTTACTTGTCATATGTCGTTTTAGAAACTGATATGATTTCAGTGTTCTAAGTATATTTACATAAACATATATGCAAATTCCAACAATTCAGATTTATCAACAAGGAAAATTCAAATCCCATTTAGTTATATAACTGAAAATCCAGATTGCTTAAAATTGTTAAATTCTACAATCATTTCAAGGTTGCTTGCAAAAAAGTCTTTCACTGGAATCAATGCTGAATGTTTCATATTAATTTCTTTTTTTCCTCTATTTTGCACTTCAACTTTTCAACTGGTTCCACAGCCACTTAACAAATGAACATTAATATCTACAGTAAATCTGAGAGAATACCTTAAAATCTGTCCCTGTGTATCAGACACTACTGATGTGTTTGACATGAGTTTATTCACAGTACAATGTAGATTGAATTTTAATGCTATGAAAAAATACTGCACTGCTATAATCAGAAACAGTGGGACCACAAGTGGCAATGATAATTATGGTAGGTGACTGTAAGTAACCATTAATTACTTTGCTGCTTACCTACGTAATTTAACCTTGATGTGACAAGGCCACCATTCTCCAAATATAGGCAGCAGAGGCGGAAGTGACAATTTTTATTACATTTTATGATTAAGACATTTGTCAAATGGGAATTCAGCTGCAATCTTCTCAGTCATTTCACTCAGGTCATGCGTTAGCCAACAGAAGCCTGCTCCAATGCTATTGTACAACTTGTGAGCATAATATATTCTACACAGAGATAGCAACTAACGTTGTGCAGTTTAGTAGAGGTTGTACTAACCACGGCTTGACAAGGACATCATTACTATTCAGTCACTGGTTGTACATACATGCTGTTCAGCCACACGGATTGTGCGCGGTAGGTTTGGCATAGGAAACCTCAGGGCAATTTCAAGCACTTCAGCCTGTGATGAGACATGAGCTGAAGCTGACCACACTTTTCCACACAATTTCATGCAAATTCCAGTAATCTCTTAGCAATGAAAGGCTCTTTGACATATCCATGATTTATTCTGTAGGATGCTTCTCCTTCCTTCCACATTTCAAACTTTCTAATAACCAAGTATGAACCAAGATGTTCCAGAGAGGACAAGGCAGAAGGGGAGTCTGTAAGGCTGCATTTGGGTATGTCTTCATCAAACCGATCAGGGCTTTCCTAAAACAGAGGTCCTTGTGTGCTCCACCCTGTTTGATCTTTCCCACCTCTTCTCCCCTTAGAACAGACAGCCCTGTTGTGNCTGGTAATGGAGCAGAAAATTGAAGCTACTATCTCCAGAATCTGTTTCTACCCTCCGTTATACGACTTGGCACAACAGCGAATCTTTAGTGCCCAAAACTGCAAGCCTTAGCAACCTCAGCAGTCTTCATGAAAATAGTTGAAATATAATGGATTCTTTGAATCAAAGGAAATATTCAACATTAAGAACATTTCTATAGAAATAAATCTTAAGGGCAGTATGAAAAAATTAATATACTCAGTTTATCTTTTTGGTACTGCTTTGTGTTCTGCCAAAGCAAAAGACATAAATCTTGCCTTGCATTCCCATGAAAACCCAAGTCATCTAAATCTCCTCCTCCTCCTCCTCAATGACAACTTTTTATTGTAATCGGTCCAAGATTGTTTTTTCCATTTTGTTCTTATAAAATATTTCAAGAGGTTTGCCTTCATTATTCTGTCCATGCACCTAAGATAGTCATATAATGCAGTTAGTATGAGAGCTTCTGATCAGTCTAACATCTTTCTAAACAAGGGCCATTGGCTATAAGAGTTGTTTTCAGGAAAAAAATAATTAAAAAAAAGACTCTAAAATCAAAACGACTACCACTAAAGAAACTCCTACTTCTTTTCCAAAAGGATTGATAAATTTAAATATCATATTTTTCTTAGCTGTTTTGAGAAATTGAAACTTGCTTCCCCTAAATGTCAATCCCTCCATCTATACATAATGAGTTAATTTTTTGAATGGTAGATAAACAACAGCGTATGTATGTTCTATCCTACAGAGCCACTCATATGAAAATTGGTATATTGTGTATATTTATGCTATCCTTAGCTATTAGACAAGGACAGTTAAACTACAATACTAACAAACAGGTTGTGGGAAGAAAGTTAACACAGATAGTTCATTACTTTCAATATATTGTTTCAGTTTGTTTATTTTCCAACAGGACTAATAAATCTAATAACCTCTCTGAAATCCTAGTGCAGTCTAAGTAGTTGTAGTATGTAGTATAAGATAGTTAGGAAGAGGGGTATTACACGGTATAGACAAGCCTGACTTGCTCTTTAATCTGTGGCATACCTAATAGACTTGAACTCTGTTCTTTTTATGGAGAAGCTACAGTAATTGCTATGGCAATAGACTTCTGTATCACAGTGTGGTAGCTTCAGTTTCTCTCCAGCTCAGGAGTACACCTGAAATGTTATTATATTTCTAATCCTTTCCATGTTTTTGTGTGTTATAGCTGACATGCCTATACCAACACATTCTATATGAATTTCGTTAAGAAAATCCACATTATGTACCAAAGGATGTTAAATCCCTGTTGTTATGCAATTATGAGAATTATGGAAGAAACTGGGGGCAGCAGAGTTTTAAAATTATTGTTATGCTGAAAGAATCAATCTGTATGACCTGATAGATACTCATTTAGGGAGAGTTAGGAAACATGGGTGTTGCAGACCTTTACATTTTTTAAATTTGTGTGTAACGGCCTTCCATAGTTTGTAAACTGTGCATTGTAAGCGTTAGAGCATAATAACTAATGTTTGCTAAACACAAAAAAGTTACCAGAGCACAACTGGTTATTTAATGAGATTTCTATAGGGTGAAGAAGGAAGAGCTGTGATATGAAGTGATCATTCAAAGGCATTAAGCAGTTTGGTGTCAGCATGAAAAAGTACATTCTTTTATTCTGCATCTAGTGCAGAATTTCAAAGTTTAAGGGCTTTCCAAACATGATTGACTGTTAACTGAATTCAGAATCCTTATTACAGTCCTGGTTTGTGTATACTTAACAGTTGTCATCCAAGCTCTCAGTTCACATTCTTCACTCTAATTCTCTATAATGTCAGGAAAAATAAGCACTGTGCTGTTTTCACCTCTCAAATTCTTCTAACTACTTTCTTAGTGTTCACCAATAAACTGGGACTGGCTATGCCCAAAAATGTTCTCTCTGCTCTCCTCCCCCTTTGACCACTGGAGTGTTTTCAAACACTGCAATTAATTTATGGCTTACCTATTGCTTCCTTGGGCTTTCATGGTTTTGTGCTCCATTGATTTTCCTGTTGCTCAAGTCTTACTTCAGTAGCTCTTGCCATATTCTTCCAGCAAGACCACAAGATTTCTTTGGCATTTTCTTCACTCCATCTCACTCATGCAGAGCTTTATGTGGTGCCATGCCTCAGATGCCTTAGGTCAGACTCCAGTGTAACTCTCACCCTTGATACATCCAGTTCCTCTCCCTGCTAAATTTGCAGTTGTTTCTGGCTTCTCTTAGATATTTTAACAGTAGGTTTTAATAAAACTTTGTATTTTCTATACCATTAGTTCTCTGCTTTTCCAGTTAAACTGTGAAACAGACATTTTTGGAAATTATGCTTATGTGCAAGTTAGTCTTAGATGTTGATGTTCTTCCTCAATGTGTTCAGTATCCACCATTTTCTGTTTATTCCTACTGATAGTATTTTGGGATCTTATCTAGACTTTTCAGCACAGATTACTTCATTCAGGCTGCTTGTTGGCCACTCGCGCCACTTGCTGTGAACCACTGTGTGTATGTACTTCATGAACCTTTGATATCTTCAAAGTACCCTGGAAACACTGTGCTGCACTTGGTTGCATTTGTTCCTTTAGTCACTTCCTGAATTCACTGCCTATTCTGCAGAGCATACATATATAACACATTTGTATATATATAAAACACACCTTTGTAAGCAGAACAAGCTTTGTCTCTTTCATATTTATCCACAGGATGGTTTGTCTTTTTCATTTACCATATATTGCTGCCCTCTCATTAGTTACTACATCCTTTCCCCCTCAGAAGCAAATGATATATATCAGCCACAATTTAAAAAAAGGATCTAAATAGATAACTAAGGTTAGGTATAACATGGAATCCTTTCAGTGCAATAAACTTCACTTTTCATGACAGCTGCCCTACTTATCTTTGTTGCAGGTTGCAAAAAAACCCCCAAGAACACAATTTAAAAACACTAATATCAAGTCCCATCATACTATCTGTATGGGGAGGACATTTTTCCTGTCACTGTGGTTCTAACCTTCCCACCATTGAAGTAAATTGGATTAATGCCATTGATTCATCTGGAATAGCCTCTGAGTCACTTTAAGGCAATGGCTGAGATAAAAGAGCTGTGCAGTCTGTCAGATGAATTATCTTTAAAGAAGATAAACAGCACTATGCATTTTAGTAATAGCTATTATTAGAAGCCAATGTTAAGGTGATAATGTAATTAGTAGTGTTGGGAAATGTGAAACTTCACATGCTGCATATTGATGTTTCTTCTCAGGAAACCCTTGATGCTTACTGTTTCTGTCAGACAAGGTAACGCGCCTGTATATTTCATCTGACAGAAACAGCAACTCTGCATAAGCAGCTCTGGAAAAAAAAAGCAAACAAACTGTGAAAAAGGGACAGCCAAATATTTTTAACGGTGCTCATAAAGTAAATCCATTCTGTCAAGGAGCTGTAAGACTCAGTGTGAAGGCAGCCTATACTCACTTGAGACAAACCCAATGTATGGATATAGAGAAACAGACAATATGCTGAAAGGGTTCACATTCGTTTCCAAAGAAAACTGAGCTTCAAACTTCTCTGTGGAAAACATGGAAGTTATTTAATGCTGCTGCTGCTAAATAAATGGAAAAAATGCAAATTCATTGTTTGCTGTGACTTGTAAAATGATATTATTTACGGGTTTTTCAGTGCAGTGTTTATGCACTATATTGTGTTAATCTCTTTACCCCAGGAAAAATCAAATGTTGTCTCAACCATTTTCCACTAGGTAGACTATGTGCTGTCACAGTTAGTCTGTACAGCTACAAACATCCAGCAGTCTTCAGAGTGCTGGAAGACAGGTGTGATGCAGAATCAGGTCATACCGAGCCTTGCCTCAGTGCAGCAAACATCACTTTTTGACTTTGTATTTATGCATAAAGCAACTAGACAACTATTTTCCAACCAACTTCCCACTGACGGTGAAGGCCAAGACTTAAAAGGATGCTGATGTCCACAATTTTCATGTTACTAAAATAATGGGGACATTACCTACATTCCCTTGTAGTGCACATAAAATTGCTGAGCCCCTAAGAGCAATTTGCAACAAAATTTTAGATTTTGCAGTAGCTCCAATGTTTGCTTTTACTGTAAATCCAGTTAAGCTCTGTCTTCAAGAACACAATACCACTCACTGATATTCCAAGAAAGCATGGTCACAGAAAGGACAATGTTATTCTTATCTTACCCTAGAGAGACAGGGGAAGGAAATAGAATTCCCAAGGAGCTGGAACATCAGGCGGTGTTGCAGTCTTGAAAGTATTCAAGCAAGGATTTGACACCTATCTAGGAGCACACAGACTCTTTGAGAAAGAGAATTGCAGCACATAACAATATTCAGAAAGTTACATGGAACTAAAAATGCTAATAGATTTGTTAGGATGAGAGAGTTAGTTATGAAATTGTATCTAGTAAGGTTAAAGATTATAACACCTCAACAGAAATATGAGTCTATTATGTCTCATTAGAGACTACATGCACAAACAGAATCTTTTGGTTACTTTATTACTTATATTGAATTAATGACTCAGACAACTATCCATTATTGGATATCAACTCAGATAGACAACTATCCATTATATTGAATTAATGATTCAGATAGACAACAACCCATTATGAGATGTCAGACAGTGATCAGAACTGGAGATCCAAAACTGCAGAAGAGATTACAGCACAAGATAAACTAAGGAAAAGCTATACATCTCTGTCAAGCTGTTAAGGAAAAAGAAATTAGTTCATGTCTAGAGAGCAAGCAATATATAACTATAGTCAGGAGACTGACCGTCAGGAAATTGGAAGCTAATAACACGAGCAGAAGAATGAGGAGTTGAATCCCTAGAGAAGCGTCTGTTGAAGGAGTTTGAGAGGCCTCTGGTGGGCATTCCTTCCTTCTCCTGCACACACCATGCAGAAGCTCACCAGGAAAGGCGTTTCTCCACAGTTAGCTAAATTCTTCTCTACCTATACAAATCTAGTCATATATATGAAATCCAGCTATGCTAGAGTGATACACAGAGAGCAGAGCAGCAGAAATGCAAGTAGGCAGTCAAACACTTTATATGGAAGAATTGGTCCAGACTAGGCAAGCAAAGAACAAAACTATCTGTTGGGAAACAAATTCTTGGTGGTTTGCCATTTTCTATATTTTTTTTTTTTTCCCCCATTGCTGATTCCAACCTTGTCTTGTTACCTTTTCCTCTCCTAATGCAGAACTTTGTACTAAACAGGTCAGATCTTGTTTTTTATAGATCTGGTAATCTCAGACAGATGCAGGAATAAATAGGCTAAATACATAAGTATTTTAGACAAGATCAGCTCCATTTTCTGATTTGCTCATGCAATAGAACATGTAAAGAACTTATTTTTATGCTGATTAGTTAGAGATAAAACAACAGGCATTATAAATTCCAGTGTGGGTGAATAATCCAAGTTGTTTGAAGTGACATTAAATTATAAAGCACTTATTATAGAGATAATGATTAGCAATGATTTCTTTAAAGGAGAAACTCAAGGGATATTTTGCTTTTCTTATTTTCAGATAGAAATATATATGCCACTATCATGCTTAGTCATCAGCCGCTAGTTGGAGTAATTTCTAAAACAGTAACAAAACAAATCTTATTGTTAATTCACACAGTTTCTCTGGGGGTCAACCTGTAGAGAGTCTATGCTTTGCTTTCAGTAGTGTTTTTGCAGATTTGTGGTTTATTATAAAATCACAGATTGATGTTAATATATTTAATTTGAATACTGGACATTCTTATGCTCAGGAATTATTTAAAAGCTATGAACTATTATCCCTAGATAAGAAAAGCAAGAAGCCCTCTTAACAATATTAGAGTGGATACTGTCTTACCAGTTTGTGACACACCTAGACAAACTTTATGGGTGCAAACCCAAAACTTTTCTCAGTTACTGAATGCTTTATTTAGTGTGGTAGATTTTTTTTTTCCTTTTATTTATTTTATAAAGTTCTGGTAGCTGGACTGGGACATCTTAATGGGAAAGATGCCAGGCAGTGTGGGCCTAACGGTCCGGTTCTGTTGCAGCTAACCTGATGTTTCAATGTCAGTACAGCAGAAAATACTGGTACATAAAGTTTAACACACAGAATAAAGAATGCTTATAGCTCTAAAAAACCATCGTGCTTGTGTCAGAGATTTAGAATATGTTAGCTTCATACACATTCAGAAGGTCACTAGATATCCATATTACCAGCTAAGGTTTGCTATGGAAACATATGAAGTGATAGCATAACCACAAATTTGTCTTTTTTCTGTAAATTTCCTTTGCTTGTGTCCTTTTCTCTTTTCACAGTCTGTTTTCTCATGACTTTTATACTGACATCTAAAGCTCATAAACTTTGTTCACATTATCATGAAATATTTATTAAATTAATTTTCTATAGTTTTATCATCAATATGAACATAATCTACTACATCCGATTTTATTACAGGATTATTCCACTTTTTGCCATTTCCACGTTGTCCCAAGGTACCGCAGTGAGTGTCAGATAAAGCACCTGAGCAGAGGTACCTGCCAGTGCCCGTCCTTCCCAGCCATGACTGCAATTAACAGCAGCACTGAGCGAGGGTGGGAGACATTACTTCCTGCGCCCAAGAGGATGCTCTTCACAGCACATCAACGCACTGTCTTATGAACCATATGCCTCACTGCTCTGTGACAACTGGTGCTCTCAAACCCTGACAGATGCTTGCTAAGATATCTTGAGAACTGAAATTGCATCTTCTTATTGGAAATAGTGGAAATGATGCAGATTTCTCATTCATTCCTAGCTGACAAAGTCAAAAGAAGTTTCTATGTAGCCTCTTTACCCATGGTTCTGCTAAAAAGCCTGTATTGGACTTAACAGAGAAGAACTTAACAACCTAAGTTTGCCGTCATAATGATCTAGGTCTGTCTGAGACATGATTGTAGTAGTATAAGCATATGCCACTCTAGGCTATTGCAGAGTAATTATTAATCAGGTTAAGAATATCTTGAAGGCTTGTCTCACAGCTCTAGTAGGACTTCCAAAGTCCCCGCAGTTGCAGTCTGTGTTGCTCTGAGGCACACAGAACCAGTACAAGATGGGAGGTAACGTAAAGCTCCCACAGCACTCTCCGACAGCAGGAAGACAAGTATTTGAAATCACCCCTTCTGACAATGGAGTAGCCAAGACAGAAACAATAGTCTCCAAAAACATTAAAGTGTATTAATGGGAGTAATTATTTCAAAGTGGAATAAGAATTTAACAGGGGGGTCATGACTGAGAAGTCAAAGCTGAGGTTTTAATACTTAATAATGCTTGATATATTCCTCTTACATCATCTGTCCAGCTGATTTTGTCCATTGACACAATTCTGCTGTTCAAACTTCCCATTTTAGGAAAAGCAGCCACTAACTTGTTTTGAAACTGTTGTCTGCTATCTTAATTTGATATAGTCTGTTTATTGCATCAGAAGACATACTGGACAATCATACTGAACAATTGGTTTCCTTTATACAGATCCTTTAAAATCACTGTGTGAAAAGCGTGATTTCCAAACTCCTGTGTACAGTGAAGTATTCTGTCTTAAGGATATGGAAGATTTTTTTTACCTCAGAGGATACAGTTAATTTGGTCAAAAAAACATTCAACTTCAAAATTTCAAAGTTGATGTTACCCTGGATATTGCACCACATAATATACTACTTTTTGTAGTTTCCCATGATAGAAATGGCTGCATTTTCTTATAAGTAACAGCCAGGGAAATCAATATTGTCCATTTTTAAACAAGAAATGACACACTAGTAAACATATTTAATTTATAAGATATAAACTTTTTGATATGAAATGATGGTGAATTCTAGCAGACAGTTTTAACAGCAAATAAAATTTAGGATGCATTGTAATAGTTTCAGTCTAGGTAGTAATTTCTCCTTCCTTTCAAAACCAAACCACACCAAATAGTTCAAATATTTGGTTATAAAGATTAAAGCGCATATGCAACACAAAAAAGCAACAGATCTGATGATTCCAAGGTACGGGTTAGGGCAAGGTGCTATCTATTAGGTCAGCACTTTGCAGGGAAAAAGGATGTAAATGAAAACAAATGAAAACAAAAATTCAACAGTGGGAACAAGGTGGGATCCTCAGCATGTGATTTACTGATACTGCCTGTTACCCTTAAAATATGTTCAGAAACACTGTTTAATATTGAAACTCTGTATTTGTGTTCTGATTGGAGCATGAACATCACTTGAGTTTCCTCCCAAACATTTCATGCCCTAGAGCAACAGTTTCCAGAGCGTGATCCCTGGATACCAAAAGTCTGTTGTGGGTGACAAGGGCCTCTGTCTTCTCCACCAGAATTCTCCTTTTGAGACAGGAGAAATATTTTTAGGAGTGGAGAAAATGAGCAGCCTCAGGGGACACTCTTGCTGGAGCAGGGAGAGTGTTTGATGACATTAGATGAGAGTTTTCAGAAGAGCAGCAGGAATTAAGTAGGATTGCCCAGGATTCTCAGTCATCTGTTGAAAAGCAGTGTCTCCTTGAAACATAGTTAATTAATAACAGGTTTCTTGGTACAACAACAAAAAAAACCTGGGAATTAGTGATACAACAGGACAGGACAACAAGCAACTTCAATAAAATTCTTTTTTTTTTTTTGGCTGCTAGTCATATTTTCATTCCCCTTGGAAACAAGATAGAAGACCAGGATGGCTGTATTATTTAAAAAGCTAATATCCTCATGCTTGATACACTGTAAGACCTTCTTTCTGTATCTTTCAGCATAACCCAAAACACTTTATTACTATCTAGTAAAATTTTCTTTTGTCATGACAGCACTGTTTACTTCTCCTCCTTGCCTTTTTCCAGACACCCTAGCTTTAATTGGACTGAAAAATTCCTGATCTTCTGAGAGTATCTCATCTGTATTACCTTTTTGATCTCTTTCTTGCTGTTTTAACTAAGTGTGATGCAGTGGGAGATAAGATGCAATTAGAGAAACCGATGAACTGTTTCAGAGCCTACAGAGGATTTCTCCATATCACTTCCTTTCACTCCTTGTGCATCTTTTGTATTAAACATTCAAAGTTAGCATAAGACTTTGTAAGTGCAGTTTCACCATCACAATTACAAATAAATACAACACTTAAGGAGTATGACAATTATTTGAAATCCTTTATTTGTAGGGGTGCCTCAAGGAGTTAGACATCCAATTTACATAGTAAAAGTCCACAAAAAATGAGCACTTTACTCTTTCAAGTTGTAAGGCCCTGATAACAAGTGAATGTCACAAACATCCGTCTTGACATGGGCAGGAATGGGCTGCTGACGAGGGAGTGTTGAACAAGAACGGAACATGCTGAGGCAGAATAACGTCTTGTGAGACCACCCCTCTACTCCTGAAACATGTAAAGAAAGCCTGTCTGTGCCCTGTGCGCCGTGTGCCTCTGAAAGATCACCACTCACTTGGTCAGCCCTGAAGGGGGGGCAGTGAGACCCCCCAAGACCCCCACAACCCACCGACTCATTTCGAGAACATTTCTGAACGTTCCTGAGCACGCTCTGCTCCTGCTCAGTGATGACAGACCCCCACCTATGGGGTGGGCACATGGGGTCATAAAAAGGGGAAACATAAGTTTTCAGGGCGCGCCCACCACCTGAAGACTACAACTATGAGCAGAGAACATCACTGGATCCAAGGGTGGTGGTATCTTTTCTCTCTTTTCTTTCTCTCTTTCTTTTCCTCTCTATCACTCTCTTTGTCTCTAAATTAATTTCGGTGCATTAGGGTAATATCGTCACATTTTGCTACACCCTTACCTCTCATAGTTCTGCTAAGTGTTGAGCATGGTTATGACTTTTGCCAAGCTTCTATCTTTTGTAGTTCCACTGAGTTTTAAGTAAATTTATGATTGGTTTGAACGTCTAAAGTAATTGTCATTACTCCTGATTACTGTGTAGAGAATTAAAAAGTTAACCTCCCCCTAACCCCCTGAGTGGGACGGGACATAAGTACACCTTGAAAACCATAAGACCACCGCCATATTTAGGCACTCAATTCTTTCTAGAGGGAAACTCATAATTTCACTCTTTCCAAAGAATTCTGGCTTTCAGATAAGAAGGTCTTTTAAGAAGTCAGTTGTGTGGGCATGTCAATAGCCTCAAATCAAATTTCTGTGTTCTAGTTTTTGACTGACTCATTTGGCTAGTTTAGTTCTCCATACCTAAGCCCTCATCAGTAAGGTCACTCTATACTTAATAGAAATTCACTGTCTATATTAAAAATGAAGTCATATTAGCAAATCATTTTAATTGAAATAACACATGAGGCAATGATAACTTAATGGCAGATAGAGCTCAATGAAGCACCAAAAAGAAAGATATACTTGCAAAATCAAAAATAGATGACTGTGTGAAGTGATTCCAGACTGAATAGTAAATACTTTGTAATGCCCTGCTTAAATTTGATGATAGGAAAATAAAAGCATATAAAAGAGATCTGCAGAGTATGTTCTGCTCTTAACGTGACATTGTGATGGTCAGTGTGCAGAAAAAGTGAAGGTCCCAAACTGCTTGAACGAGTGATATTTAAGTTGGGCTGGAACAGATCTACTGGACTTTTATGCAGATTGCATATGCTCATGCACATAGTAGAAAGCCAGATGAATTCAGCCCCTTGGAAGGCTACTGTGGGTTGGTACCAGGTTACCACTGAGAAAATGACTAGATGGACTAAAAGTATAAAAAACCCAACAAACAAAACCCAAAAAAGGGAAGCCTCATAGTTAACCTTCTTTGGAAGCTGTTAAGACAAAACATACTGGATTAAGTACTATCAAATAGCTATTTAGTATCAGCTAAAACAATTTCTAAAAACAATGATTTTTGGTTTTGTGAATCCATATAAATTCTTTTAATTTGAATTTATGTCTAAACCAAGAACTCTTTCTACACTATAGTCCTAAATACTCTTTTATAGTATGAGAAAATGAAAGCAGTAAAGTCTAGCAAGCGTGAAAAAAACAGCAGAATCTTCTTTGCTGCTTGAAAGCAGTGGTAGATTTAATGCACTAAGCTACATTCCCAGTAGTGCTCTTGGTAATGCAGAATTAACACCTGTTGGTTTTGACAGAAATTGTACATACAAAACAAAAATCCACTTTCAGTTAGCGGTGCCCTTCAGGGCTGTATTTAATTGCCTTTAGGACAGAGAGCAGGGTTATCTCACTCATCTCATATACCAGCTGCAGTGCTGCTTCCAGCAATGGAACTTTTCAACCTTCAGGAGAGAAATCCTTCAGTAAAAGAGCGCTGTTAAAAGCTCTTGGTAATATTGTGAACAGGATTGTCACTGAGTGCCCCACATGACATTGGGATTCTGGCAGTGAGGAATAATTTACCATGAAATAAATTACTTTTACTCCTACCCAGGATATCAGAAAGAGATGTAGTAGTTGCCCTTGAGCAAAAGGGCAAAAAAAAAAGAAAAAGGGCATTTGATCTTAATAATGCCTTGCTAATTCTCATTAATGAGTGGGATATCCTTTGTGAATTATAACAGGAATGAAAGAAAAATGTATTGATAAAAAGCAATTAGAATAAATCCCAAAGAAGACAAACTCATGAGAATATGGAGGTTCATTTAAGCTTGAGTTGTTAGAGCAATCTTACACACATTTTAAATCACTACATTTTTTTTTTCCCCAGGATCTATAATTGCAGATGGCCATGGGATAGTTAATGAGGTCATACTCTATTCTTTTTTTTTTAATTCATATTTGGAATTTCCTTAGCTGTAGCAGTGTTTCAAATGATTTGAGAAACTACTATGGCTTTGTTGTTTTGTTTGTTTGGGTTTTGTTTGGTTGGTTTTTGTTTGTTTGTTTGTTTGTTTGTTTGTTTGTTTGTTTTTTCCCTTAAGAGGTGATACTGGCAGAATTAAAGAATTTTTCAGAAAGATATTTGGAATTACTTCTGAAGGAATGAAATAGTGGGCAAATAGAACAAGTAATTTTTAGCCACATTTCAAGCTACTGGGGTTAGTGTCCATAGTTGCAGATACGCCCACATTTGCAAATATTTACAGAAATGCTTTATTCTTACAGTTCACATTTTAGAATCCTGATAATTTTATATTTCCTAATAAACCTGCATAAATATTAAACTACATTGAACACTACTCAAATATTAGAACATTTTAAAAAGTTCCCAGACATTATCTGATAACAAGTGAGTGATGGCCAACTCTACAAGAATCAGTAATAGCTAGAAATATGGTGCAAATAGCTCTGCCAAACTCATTTTTAAGAACCTGAGGTACTTAATTTTTATCCTCTGGAATTGAATTGTTGTGGTTTAGCCCAGGAAGACAGCTGAGCCTCACACAGCCCCTTGTTCACTCCTCTCTGGTAGGATGGGGAAGAGAATCAGAAAGGCAAAAGCAAGAAAGCTCCTGGGTTGAGATAAAGCAAAAGCTGCACACACCAGCAAAGCAAGACAAGGAATTCATTCTCCACTTCCCATGGGCAGGCAGGTGTTCAGCCATCCCCAGGAAATCAGGGGTCCATCATGTGTAATAGTTAAATAGGAAGCTAAATGCCATCACTCCAAATGTTTCCCTGCTGCATCTTTCTTTTCCAAACTTCTGTTGTTAAGCATGACATCACATGATATAGGAAATCCCTTTGGTCAGTCGGGATCAGCTCTCCTGGCTGTGCCCCCTCCCAGACACTTGCCCACCCCCAATCTGCTTGCCTAGGGGAGCAGAGTGAGAAATATAGAAGGCCTTGATGCTGTAAAGTATGGTACAACAAAATATAAGAAATAGCAAATATAAAAATTATAACAAGTCTGGAAAAAAAAATGGATGAAATTGTTACTCAAAAAATATCCTATATTCTTAACTATATCCTTTTCATATCATAGCTTTAATTTTAATATCTTCTTTTGCTATTACAAATCCAATATCAAATCAATAATGTTCTAGCCATTTGAAAAATAAGCCCTTGCAAATGTTTAATTTACTATTGCTGAAAAATTGTATTCTTTTTTAAAAAATTTCTTATTTAAAACCAAAGAAAAGATATTTTGGAATTGGTCTAAACTGGGAAATAATTTGCTTTACACTTTTGTCTGATGAAGTCAATGAAGTGGTTTTTTTGTCAGTCACAAATTTCAGCTATTCCTTTAGGCACATCTCAATCAAAGGGGCTTCACAAAGTAGTGGATGTCACCTGTGATATTGTACTCTTGGTAAATATCCATGTGTGTTATATTAGATTGCCCTCTTTGGGAGGTTATGCAATTGTGCTGAAACTTAATGAAAGAAGAGTAGAATCATGCATTTTACATCAGTGAGGGCAGACATAAGTTATACACAGATGACTTACTTGGCAGGGACTTATTTATCAAGAAATGATAACATAATATCTTTAAGTCATTCCAGTCTAGCAATTCAATTCTGAAGGATCATGCTGGTGACTGCCTGATTACAATCTGTAATGTAAAAAATAAGAGTCACAAGGTTAGTTCCAGATCACAGTAATCACCTGGATGGAGAACTACTGTATTTAATGGTTATGAAGGACTAAATCTATTAAAATGTTAAAAGTTGTATTTGTAAAGTACTGCTCATCTATTTCAAGGAAGCTGTGAAACTATTGTAAATGATAAAGAAGTTAGAAAATAAACACTTTATGGTTTTAGGCTTTGTAAAGAAACAAATTACATTTAATTTGATTTTAAAGGTATCTCGTTTAGGAACTCTTCAGTGGTGGAATTCATTGGTACCTCCTAGGTGAAAATTATTTGAAAACTTTTAATTGAATTGTTGTATTTACACTATTTTTCTTGTGTTTATAACACAAATATTTTAGATAAGACAGATTTCAATTCACATTTATCTGGCTAGGCAAATAAAGCCGGTATGTTCTCTTTAGATTATGTTAATAATGACTTGTGCTCATGGAGAAAAAAGAAGCTTTAGAAAAATAGTCAATGAAAGGCTGCAAATTCCAAATCTTAACAGAGTTCTGTGGTAGCTGTATTATAGAAAACAATATTAATCAGCTCAGGATAGATTTATGTGGTATTTATTTGTAACTCAGCACACATCCATAACATCCTGGTTGATATTTTAAAATGAGATTTCAAGATTTAATCACATTTCAAATTTGATAATACTGCCATTTAGCTTATCTCAATGTTAGGTTAAAATCCTCTTACTGCTGCTTAGATTATATGTATAACCATACAAAAAAGAAATCCAAAACAAACTGTGAGGGGGAAAAAAAAAGTATTGCTGGGTTTATTATTATTAGAATTGTGAGTAGATTATTCCAAAAAGGTCCATTCAGAACCACTGTTGCAGCTGCTATTGCAGAGGGATAGAACAATGTTAGTTTGTTCATCTGCTTTTTGAAAGAGCTGGCCAATTTTTTTCAAAAGTAGCAAGATGGAATAATTTAAAGGGAAGAGACAAAAGTAAGGTGTATAGAGCAAGATTGTGTGTGAGTACAAAGAGTATTGATGCAGGTAGAGGATGAGGTGGGAACTGGCATGTCATGCAGACTCTATCATATGTCTACCAATCTCTTCCTCAACTCAACAAGTTCCTGCACTGAGGCTACCTGACTGAAACTCTTCAGTCATTTATAGCAAAAAGAAATTCCAAGCAAATGTTCCCAGTTCTTCATCTCATTTGTATCTGATATGGTAATCACCAGTCTAGTGCACTCTCAATTTACTACTGATTCTTCCCCTGATGAGTATAGCTTTATAATTCTACTGTCAGGTTATCTTCTTTTCAGAAGCCCATTCTAATGTTTCTCAAATTCGCCTTGGAGCTACATTCCCTGAAAAATTGGTCCTGCAGTACCAGGTTTGACATTCAGTGCTATAATTCCTGACTCCTTGCCAAGTCACTTCCTGCCAAATTTTATCCATTGACCGTCTGCCCAAAGTCTTTACAGCAGTCCTGAGTCTGACTAAAACCATCCTATCTCCCTGCTTAATTACTTACTGCAGGAGTGGTGCCTGCTTGCTTCAAAAGGCCTTTCTCCAAACTACAATGCTTTTAACCAAGGTCTCAAATAATTTCTTCTGATCTCAGCAAAACATGTCCAATTTCTAGCAGCCTTGAATTATAGAAAGTTTTTTATGTCACAGACAGAAATGTGGTCAACATTGAGAGTCTGTCAGGAAGCTAACAGCACATCAGTTTCTTGCCCTGCAGAGAAACACCATTAATAGTAGCAGGATTCTGACAGTAGCCTTTACGTGCTAAATTTTCATTAATTGGATGCAGCAGTGAATAGCCACATCAGTGTGTTTGCTCACATAAACAAAACTCACATAAAGAGTTTTGAAAGGTTCCTCAAGGTCTGCGTAACCAAGGTTTATTGAGAAAGTGTGGTTTTGCTCAAAATTTACAGTCAAAAGAGAGTTCTCCCATATTTCATTTGATGTAAAATCTTGAGTAAATTTGTATTATAGATTATCTATGAGTCAGCCTAGACACCATGAGCAACTTATCAACCATGGATTTTGGGTTTGTCATCCATTCTATTACACTCTATTAAATCTAGAAGGTAAAGAGTAATTTTGGCTGCAGTGCTTCAAAAACCTTGTAAATCAACTCACTTCATTTCCTTTCTTAGATTTCCCTACAGCCAAATCATATTCAGGCTTGAATATTAAAGTCTCCACATAAGTTAATGACTGAAGATGTTTTCTGAGGGCTTGGTATGTTGGTTTGGGGGAATAGTGAAAGAGTTTTAATATATATATATATAATTTCTAGGAGATTCTCCAGATATGTTAGTTGTTAGCTAAATTCAGTGAAAGAGCTAATTCCAGGCCTAGAAACATTGCCTAAAAGGCAGCGTAAACTTTTATCTTCTTGTAACAACTTTCTTCCTCTCTTCACATTTCAACTGCTATATGATTTCACTATGAAAGTAATCTGGTTAGATAGTGTGTTGACAGTGAGAAAGTACTCAGCCACCATGTAGCAGGCACCATGAGAAGGCTCCCTGAAAAAAACAGCCCAAACCAACACACCAGCCCATCCCACACCTTTCTCAGCAGACTGTCAATAATTATGACTCTTAGATTTTAGGATTATCTGAATGGTTAACTTTAGTTGTCAATTAGGGGATCAGCACAGCAACACTGATCTCTGTTGCGGTACACATAATTAATCCTATGAATATATATAAAGTTACATCACATTACACTATAGAGATTACATGATTTTGCAAAGCTGTAAAATAAGTATTGCTGTCATTGCTGAACTGTGTTGAATTGCCAAGATCTATAACATATTCATATACACATATATAAATAAATATGTAAAAGCAAGTAAAAATTAACCTTCCTATTAAGATCCTCAGTGGCTTGGTACTTCTGGCCTCCTGTGAACAGTCCAATGAAATACAATGCAAATGATAGAAACTTAAGTGAACGTGTTTTGCCAAATTAAAGGGCAGGAGTATATTTTCTAGGTCCTAAAGATTATAATAATGATTTTACCAGTGGAAAAGCATATAAGACATTAATAAGAGAATCAGAATGAATAACCAGAATGTATATATTATACAATATTATCCAAAACATGTATTTTGTTACTTTAAACTGTGAAATTATAGCAAAACTATTAACACTTGTCCTGTCACTACAGGACCTATTAAAAAGTCTGTCCTCATCTTTCTTATAAGACTCTTTTAAGTATTGAAAGGGTGCAATAAGGTCTCCCTGGAGCACTCTCTTCTCCAGGCTGAACAACCCCAACTGTCTCAGCCTGTCCTCATAGGCAAGGTGCTCCATCCCTCTGATCATTTTGGGGCCCTCCTCTGGACTCTTTCCAACAGGTCTATGCCTTTCTTAACAGGTCAATGTCTTTCTTATGGTCCTCCTTTCCTTAGAGCATTGCTAATCTACTTTGATGGCCCAGAGCATCTGTAAGCACTGCGAAGACTCAAGGAAATTCTAAATGAACCCTCAAGCTGAAGATATCTCTTGTTCTTCACAAATACTCAAATGCCCACTCTTAATAGTCTTCTTCCTGTATAACATTATTCAAACTTAGATTTTGATGAGCCCTTAGGATAGGCTAATAGATACTATCAAATACAAATGATTGAAACTGCAGATATAGACTTCTAGTTTCTTCTGAATTTTTATGGCAGCAAGTTCTCAGATAATGTAAATACTTGCACATTTATGTTGCACAACTTTATAACAGAAATAGTAAGGTTTGTATGGATGCAGAACGAATGAAATACATGTCTGTAAGCATCAGCAGGAACAGCAGAAAAAGGCTTTAAAAAGTGGCCTGCATTGGGAATGAAAGGCCATCCTTCCCCAGGCATTGTTGTCATGGATAGCACTGAGGAAGATGTTGCTTATGTCAAGATGAAAAGGCCTGCACTCTGAAAAGGTCACAGCACAGATGGTTTCCCAGCTGAAGACCGTTACCCTCACACAAGGAAGATGGCAACTAGTTTGCCACATGTAGTACATACAATTATCCTCTGTTTGCTCAAAAGTGAAGCACAGACTATGGAAACGTATATCAACCATCATCCACAAATGAGGAAAAATATACAATAGACATCATCTTAGCCAAAAATTTATGAAAGCAGATATCAGCAAGATTCTCAGATGTAATGTCTGGTGACTCCTAAGGGTATAAAAGAATTGTCCAGAAACCTTTTTGTCATTTCCAGTCAAGAAGAACTGATGTCATGCTTTTCATACTGCATATAAGTGATCCTAGCCGGAGTATGTGAGCAAGAGTGTGTGAATGCATAAAATCCACTTGCTTAAAGACTTTGTAAATGAATACCCTGGATTGAGTTTTACTGCACTAATTTCCCTATCATGCCATTCCATTGTAGTGCCATATTATCAGAGTAACTGGGTCATATATTTAAAGACAATATTTCTCTAAATTATTATAGTGTATTTCTCATGGTTATTCTCACAATGAAAGATGATGTTGTTGGAAGACTATGTAAAAAATTACCTTACTTAAATACTATGCAGGCAATTCAGTATTTTTCTTGCCTTAGTTTCAACCATTGAATTATTTATATTTACTGTAAATGTCCTTTGGTCATCTGGAACTTTTAAAGTTCACAAGTAAATATTTCACATTTAGTTCATTTTCTTCAGGTAAAAATGTTTCATTATTTGTGACTGTGCAACTGTGTCTTCCAGAAATCCAATTTCTTCACTCTAGCTTTGATACAGCTTTACTCAATTCAGCGCTCAGATGCACAAATGTTAGCAAGAAAACAGCACAATGAATGAAGTAGATACTCACTTGTGTAATTCCCCTGAAAGGCAGTAATCACAGTTAACTTTCGCAATAGGATGTGACAGAAGTTCAATGAAAATAAAAATACTGTCGCTTTAGGAAGTTCTCAGGGTTTGGAGACCCGATAGTCACTGTAGTTCTTGAAGAAAGGTGAATACTAGTATTTAGACATCAACATGTCAAAAACATCCCTAGGCAAAGCAAAGGAGGTCAACAATTGTATTGCCTCTATCCTTCTTTAATGTACATCTGAAAACTATTTTATGCTACACAGAATGAATGCTTTTAACAACTTAATATAGTAAAGTTATATATAAATATATGTTAACAGTCAATCTAACAATAAAATAATAAGTATTTATCAAGTATAGCACCACACAAGGTAAAGTCAGTAAAACACAAAAGTCAGTTTTACGTGTGAGCACTGTCATACATGCACGACTTGCTATACAGGAAAATGATCAGCATAAGAGCCAGGCGAAGATTCATTGCTGACCAGATGCCCTTATATTCCTGTTTAATTTTTTTCTATCACCTAAATATGGATCAGAAATAAAAATACTCCATCTTTTAGGTGTCCAAAATCTGAAGATTTCAAAAAAATAAAACCAATTTGAACATGGTAAGTTTGTTCTATTAAATTTAGTACCCAGAAACTGCTTTTCTGCTTTAAAAAAAAAAAAAATAAAAAAAAGGTAGCCTTCTTCTACAGCTCAACATATCATCCCCTTTCTCAAGAACAGAACCAGAGTTCAGAAAGACAGGACAAAAAGCACTGGAGAACTGTTCCAAAAAAGCAGCTCAAGCTTTGTGGGGACACAGGTAAGGTTCCACACATAGTCAGGAATCATAAGCTCCAGAGTCCCTCAGGACAAAAAAACTTGGAATATTAAAGCACGAAAATAAAAAGTTGCTAGATACACATATCCTTCTCCCACTTTGGGCCTGATGAAGTCTCACCTGGAAAAATGCTTTTAACTTTGGAAAAATCTCTTTAAAATAGATAAAGAAAAAGAGGACCAAATTATCCCCAAGCTCCATTGTGAAAAAGGTAAATAGTAATCATTCTGTAAGAGTTTAAAAAGAAAAATAAGAACACAACCAGACTACAGGATAGATTTTTGGTAAAGTTGGAGAACTTCAGTTGCAAGATAGCTGTTTTCATCACTAAAAACAATACAATTTCTGCTTTGGGAATAATTTATATTTAAAATTAAAAAAATCCCTATCCCTACATTTCTGTTGCCTTCCTTATTTTAAAAATAATTGTTCTCAGTTATATTAGCCAATTTGGATAGAAGAATTAATTCATACAAAAAGCCTTGCCCTGACATAATCTTCAAATGCTAAATGAATGACAATTTAAAAAAAAAAATTCACATTTCAGGGTGATAAACTTGAACACTTGAGACTATCAGACACATTAGCAATAAAACACTGTTTCTCTCTCTTATATTACATTTCAAATAAATCAATACTTAGCCATAGTTATGGCTCTCACCAAAGCACCACAGCTCTGTTTGGCAGATTTTTGTAAACTATCAATTAAATTGGAAACTGTAGAATTTCCCTAAAATATTTCTGAAGTATCTGTAGAAAGTATTACTTAAACACAGAACTCGGGTTTCTATGTTGCAAGTAGGGATTTAGGAGATTTTCTTAAAAGTTTAAGAAATGGTGTCATGTAACCAAAAATCTATGCAGAGGTCTTTGCAAGTAGTTTTGAAAACAAATTTTTTATCTGTATAAACACCATCATACAGTTAAATTGTCTGTTAAGCAATAGAAAGTGTTATGTAAACTCTCAAACCAAATGCAGCCCTATAACCACTCAGAAACAAACTAAAAAATAAAAAAATTGTGACTGCAAACCCTGAAAAAGTATACTCCTGGTATAGTAAGAACATTTATCACTGATAAAACCATTCTTAACACCAGCTTACAACTTTTATGCATAAGGTTTTACCTGAAATAATCTTTTGACAAAAGTTAAAGATATTTTAGAAAATACAATAAAAGTGCATGCATAGAGTTTATAATATACACAATATGTGTTTTCCAGAGAATGCAATCTGTCTCAGCTGTTACTATTTGTTATCAAGTCAACCAAAAGTGCAATAGCGAGGTGTAGAGGCAGTAATACAAAGCCATATGAATCTATTTATCATATAAGTAGATGAAATGAATCTTTGTGCAGTAGAACATGTTTCGAGCAGTTATAAAACCAAGAAGAAAGTCATGAAGTCTAAAATTTCTGTTCCAGAAGTCCTAGAAGAACACCATGACTAGGATTTTTTAAATTAAGAATTAATTTAGTTAAAAAGTTAAAAATTAAGAATTAGGCAAGAGCTATGCCTAACTCAGGAGTGGCTTATATTTTCTGAAGTTTTGGAGCAAAGTTACACATATGCATGACCCCATCATCTCAGTGGAGGTTCAGCAATTTATGAATTGTGTCACCTCAAAATCTTAAAGCATAGAAAAGAAAAAAACCATATATATAGCCAAGACTTTATTGTTCGTACAACTGACAGTCTAATATAAGAATTGTTATTAGTTCAGATCTAGGTATTACTGACTATCAAGATGAAGGACATTTTGAGTTGGTTCTCTCTTCATAGCTTTTTATGCTATCACTGCATATAACTTTTTATGCTATCACTGCATATAACTTTTTATGCAATCACTGCATATAACTTCTGGCCTCCGTGCAGAGACAATTTAGTGCTCACAGGAACAAGCAAAGACATCTCAAGAGAAGGCAAAATGCAATGGAAAAATACTTCGCGAAGAGAAAGCTAGGCAAAGCTCATTCCTCCTCACGCAGTTTTCTTTTCTAGTATTACAATTCTGAAGTTGGGCTTTTGTACAAGTCCTTTCTTCAGATAGTGCACCCAGTGACCTACTGCATGAGGTAGACATGTTAGAAGGTTAGCTTACATATATGCCACAAGTTAGAGTTCTGTTCAGACTGACGACACTATACTTTTTTTTTTTTTTTTTTTTTTTTTTTTTTGTTGTACATTATTTTTTTTTTTTTTTTTTTTGATGGTACATAACCTTATTTTTGAAAAATTTTGGGAGATTTCAGGAAATCTATAAAAAGCTTCCTCTTATCTGGGCTCTTCTTTCACTGTGGAAAACTCAGAGAAGTTTTGTAATTTGCCTGTATGAATTTTCTTGAGCCAGAAGATCATCTTCATTACATAATGAAGACAGTGAAAATACTTAGACTGAAGGCAAATAGATGCTGTCCTGGATTAGGCATCTAGAACGTTTAAAACATAGCCACTCAACCAGCACTCATACACTAGATATAAAGATGAAGGCTCTCACTAAACATAATTCATTCTTCTGTACATTTAAGCTAATTTATGATAAAAAGGACTAACTTTCCTTTTAAGAGTAGTTTTATTTTCTTAATTAATTTTAAACTAAGATATTTGTTTTGTTCGAAGTACAGTACTAATAACAGTTCATAAAACTATACCCAATGCACAAGAAATTGAAATTTTTCAAAATTCTTTTAGAAAGCATAGTTATTCAGCAATGACAATTATTAAAGCCAAAAGTGTAATAAAAATAAAAAATGCAATATACTTATATGTAATAACACATTAATTTCAATAGATTAATTGAAGTGAAGCTTTGGTAGAAATGACTGCTTTTCATTTCCAAAGCTATAAATAAAACTGATAATTTATGATGATATCTTTGGATATTATTAAAGTTACCTTTTAGGTAATTTTGTCTTTTAATGGGCACAGAACTTTTCCATTTACTTCTCTTTCTGTCCAGTCAGCTGTAACAAGTATTTCATTTCTTTTAGAAAGAAAATTTAATCTAATTTTCAGAGTAAAGGAAACAGAAGAAAACTAAAAAGTATTAAGTTTTGCAACATACTTTAGCATGTCAGCCTCTCTGACTTGCTTCGGAAGGAAGAAGCTGCAGAGGATTCAGGAACACAATGCTCAAAAGATGAAGAACATCACCTATAGCCTTACAATTTTATAACTGTGTGACTGTAAAGAATCATAGGATAATTCATGTTGGAAGAGACCTCAGGAGGTCTTTAGTCCAAATTTCTAATCAAAGCAGGGTCAGTTGTGAGGTCAGACGATGTTACTCAAGACTTTTACCAGTTGTATCGTAAAAATCTTTAAGGATGGATACTGCATAACCCCTGGGCCACCTGTTCCTTTGCTTGACACTTCTCAGAGTGAAAAAGGTTTTCCTTCTATCCAGTGTGAAACTTTTCTCTTGTTTCAAGTCACATTCCTCATCTCTTGTCCTCCCACCATTTACTGTTGTGAAGAGCCAGGATCCATCTTCTTGAGTACTATTTGTAGATCTTTGCAGGCTGCTGTCAGTTTTCCCTGAACTCTTCTCCAGACTTGGTCTCTTGGCCTCTCCCCTCACAGATTATGTGCTGATGTCACCTGCAACAACAGTGGCCTTTGGTGGACTCATTCTAGTTAATCGATGTCCTTCCAGCAATGTGTAAGGCTTTCAACATTGTCTCCTGTAAACATCCTCTCAGACAAACTGACAAACTACAATCTAGATGAATGAACAGTGAATGGGCCGAAAACTGGCTGAAGTGCTGGACTCCAGCTGGAGGCCAGTCACTAGTGACATACTCCTGGGGCTGATACAGAGCCCAATACCTTTTAATATCTTGGTTAATGACCTAGAGGATGGAGCAGAGTGTATACTCACGAAGTCTGCAGGTTATAGAAAACAGGGAGTGATTGATACACCAGAGGGTTTCACTGTCATTCAGAGGGACCTTGACAGATTGGAGAATTAGACAGGGAGGAATCTCATTAAGTTCAATGCAGGGAATGCCAAGTACTGCATGTGGGCAGCAGTAAGCCTAGTCACCAGCATACAGTGGGGGCTACATAGCTGAGATTTTGAGTTCAGTATATCCTTATTCACTACCATCCAGCAAAGGCTTTGAAGCATTAAGTACTTTTCTGTAAGTAATAATACGTAACAAACAAGTCACTAAATTTAAGGATGATTTTGTGGGTGAAGTTGAATTTTCAAAGGTGAAAATCCATTTGGTGCAGCACAGATGGGAATTAGAGATCTTAAAAAAAAATAATTAAAAAAAAAAAAAGAGGTGCTCATTTTCCACTGAAACAGTATCACCAAGATTAAAATTATTTAGAAGATTGCCAGTCTTAAAAAATATTTTTTTAAAAAAGTCCAATCCTAGTGAAAGTCTTAAAAGATACTTCTTGCAACACGTAGCAATGAATTGTTTCATTATTCTAATTTTGACACACATTTTCTCTAAAAAGATTTAAAAAGAAAATATTGTAAAAGAGGTTTTCCAAAATGTTCTTTTCCAAGTTTCAGATGTGTTCATACAATGTAGCAGGCAGCAGAGGAGTTGTTTTTGGTAATTAGTTGTGCAAGACAGCTTTTAAAACTCAGCAGTACCAGCATCCCTATTCATTATATGTTATCATTAAGCTCTTTTTATACCCTACTGCAGCTTCTCAGACAAAATAGTTGGTCTCAAGTTCTTTGCCTAGAATACCTTTCACAGAAGGTAAGCTAGAGTTTTGATACAGTCTCAGTGGCACTTTTGGGGCTACCAGCTTGCTAGTGGAGCTGTTGTTTGGAGGTCAGGTAAGACAAAGGTAAAACAGCCACCAAATATTACCCAAGTATTCTATTTGTTTTTGAAAGGGAAAACTTCAAGCACAGAGCATTGCTTCTAGATAAATAACTTTCAGGCAGAGTATGAAAGTGCCAGTAGAGAGCATTTTTATGCTTTTTGTTTGGTTCACTGGTTGTTTTTTGTGGGTAGGTTTTTTGGTTGGTTGGTTGGTTTGTGTTGGGTTTTTGGTGTGGTGGGTTTTTTTGTTTGTTTGTTTGTTTTGGGTTTTGTTTTGTTTGTTTTTTTTTCTTTTTTTATGGTCTAGAAAGATCACTTTTACCTGTTCCCAGTGGTTCAAAGATTGTGGCCAGAGACAGCTAGAAACACGTGAGCGGTGGGAGGTATCACAAGGACAGAATTCCAGCTCTGATTATGTTATTTTATTCTCACAGATATTGTGAGACCCTTGTAGGTCATATTTAATGCTTATTGCTCCATTGCTTGCCCTCATGTACTTTTACATCTTTGTCTGATTCTGGACTGCGCAGTTTTATTTCACTACACTATCCTAATTCTGTGTTGGCACTGAAAAGATTACATAGAATGAGAGAATTTCCCTACATTTCTGTTCTTTTTTCTTTATTAGCTCCTGTTTCATATAGATTAAATACACTGCCATTGTCAATTTCTTTTGGCTTAATAGTTAGGCTATGCTATTATTAAAAGAATCAACAGTAATTACGGAACATTTTAGCAAATGGAAAGCAGGATAAGAAGGTTTAGGTTCATAATGTTGTTAGAGGCAATGATAGTAGAAGTAGTGAATGGTTTATGGATTCAGAAAATCCAATAAAACTCATGAGACTAACACTTAATTACAACATTGTACAGCAAATGTTTTGTCTTCTTTCAATGTCTGCCTTGAAAATGTTTTATATTAACTGATACAATACTGGTATGGAACTGTCCTGGTTTTCAGATAGGACAGTTAATTTTCACAGGAACCTGGGAAGGGACACAGACAGGATAGCTGACCCAAAGTAGCCAAAGGGATATTTGATACCATGACATCATGCTCTGGATATAAAGGGGGAGCTGGCTGTGCAGGAGGGGTCAATGCTCTGGGGTGGGGTGGGCATCAGGTTCCAGGTGATGAGCAAATTGCATTGTGTGTCACCCATTTTGTATATTTTTATCAGTACTGTTGTTGTTATTTCCCTCTCCCTTTGCTGTCCTAGTAAGCTGTCCTTATCCCAACCCACAAGTTTTACCTTTTTCTTCTGATTCTCCGCCCCATCCCACCGGCAGAAGGAAGCAGTGAGCAAGCGGCTGCGTGGTGTTGAGCTGCCAGCTGGGGCTGAAGAACGACAGGAACAATGACAGAATCGGATATCTGTAATAAAACAGATTGATCATGACATATGGGGCTTCAGGTCACACCAGCAAAATCTATTTTTTAATTTTTTTTCTCAACCAAAGCTTTCAAGCATCATCTGCTAAAAAATAGAGGTTTATTATGTAAGTACATAAAAAAAGACCCTGAGCCTTAAGGACTAAAAACTCTGAGTAATATTGAAAAACTCATATTCTAAAGGAGCACAGCACACATCCATGATTCTCTGATGTACTATGGCTTTACCACATACTTGGATAACTTTACATCATGGTGGAATTTAGGGTGAGGTAGCCACAAAAACAGAACCACACCATTCAGTAACATAAAATCCAAGCTTTATTTACTAAGCGGGACAGGTATAGTGGCCAAATAAGCAATTCAGCACATACAGACTCACATGCTCACCGCTTAAGGTCTCCAGTCCAGCTGTGACCAGGATTATGGATGTGGTGGTGGAGTACACTCCCTGCAGCTGGCTGAGGTGCTTGTCCTGGTGGCCTGGCCTCTACGTGTGGCAGTTCCACCTTGGGCTTAGCTTTCTGCATGGCTTCAGATGCTTGTGGATGTATCCTCTCCTGAGGAGTTAGTTTGTTGACTATTTGTTGCTTTCTGACCTAGATTGTCCCAAAAGCTACCAGTGACCTTGCTGCTTATATCACCCCAGGCTAATCAATTTGAGTTTCACTATATCTAGAGCCAGTTAACTCAGTTTCCTGGATCACTCATGTTACAGGGATGTATAACTGTGATGCTTTGTTTCTTTCTCACTCATACCTAAAAAATTAGAGCAGGGCAGATGTAATACAGAGGTATGTGGCACATCTCCCCTTAACAATTATCTGTGCTTTCCTTTTTTTCCCAGTACATATGAATATCACCTAATGACATAGAGCTGGGTAGCGTAGCCAAGGTCTCATTTTTTCTGAGAGATACTTTTGGGAAAATGTCACCCTGTGACATTTTAAATACTAGGTCAGTCTCTCACATTCATACACACATAATTTTTTCATAGTCGAAGAGAATATATGTATATTTGCAATAGCTTCACCTGTTTTCAAATAATTTTTGTGACTTATGAAAATTTAAGGTTTATATACCATGTGCTATGTGTAATTCCTTAGATGATTAGATATTTAATTATCCTGCATGACATCAAGATCTTCAAGAGTTTAATGGAATTATATCAAAATATATGTACAGTCAGAGTTTGTACAATTATTTTTTGAGATAATTACTTTTTTAAATAGTCATTTATCTTTCTTCTGAATTAGACCATTTTACACAGCTTGGCATTAAAATTTATTAACATGTCCAGCTGTTATCATCTCAGCTTTGCTGTGAGATTTTTGGGGGTTTTGTTTTGTTTTTCCCTTCCTTTTTTTCCTTCTAGTAAATTAGTCTTATTCAGATCCCACACTGTCCCCACTCATGAAAAGGACTGCTAAGATCTGCCACTTGAATCATATAGAATTTATTATATCTTGTGATATCCCTGTGATTGAAACAGATTGATGTTATTGTCCTCTGCTTTATATTTAAACAACAGAAAGTTTTTAAATGGCTCCTGCATGCTTTTATCAATACAAGTTATGGAATACAGAGGATTCGTGAAGCTTGTTCCGCTAGGCTGTGAATATTTCCTCTAATTTTTTTTTCCTGTTTGTTTGTAGTTATCATAAACCCCAAAGCCTTCCAGTTTGAGGGTGTTTTTTGGTGAGGTTTTTTCCTTTTTTTTTTTTTTCCTCCTTCTATTTTCAGATTCTTAATGTGAAAAAGTCAAGCCTCAGTGAAGTATTGATATTACTAGATGAGATACTTTTCTGGCCTGCAATGTTTTATTAGAGAACAAATGTCTGAACAAATTTATACAAAAAACAAACAAACAAAAACAAAACAAANAAAAAAAAAAAAAAAAAAAAAAAAAAAAAACCAAAAAACCCAAAAAAAAAAAAAAAAACCCAAACAAAAACACCCAACAAACAAACCAGGAGTCAGCAACTGGGTCCTGATAGCTATAGTACAGTAAACTAAACACTTGAGTACTTAAATAGTTATGCTGGATGTACTACATCTCATTGCTTTAATTTGGGGAGCTCAGATTTCACCAGGGAAAGAAAAATTCTCCTATATTTAATAGTATGGATTAGTAAAGAGTAATCACTTCCAAAAGGATTTGGTTGAAAATTCCCAAGGTTACTAGTTAAGAACCAATAAGAATTAATTTCTTAGACATTCCCTCCTTTAACTGAAAATTTCAAATTCTTGAAAATTACACTAAGCTGCAATTTCATAACTGTTTGCAGTTGAGACACTCATTCTGATTGAGTGAACTTTTTTTGCACATCTACAATGTCACTGAATATCAATTTCAAATATTTAACATGGACAAATTGCCTACTTTTCAATACTACTGCAATATTTCACAGCAAAATTGTAGACCACTTACAAACTGCTATCCTGTTTCCATTACATGCTTTCATAACACAGACTTGTTTCATTTTCAGTGGTATCTAAAGCTATTCCAGTTAGTGTGTGTTTTATAATATGGTATTTGGGACTTGCATAAATTGCAAGTACTTGTATGGTACCAAATTTGATAGATTTAACTAAGTACTTCTCCTTTTTCTTATTAGGAATTCTATTAATTCCTTTTTAATTGTGAATTGTATTGTATTTGCACATTCTGCAGATGCATTTTTGTTTTAAATACTGTGTTGTTGCCATGACAACCACAATATTAAGGTCCAGCTTGTGTATCAAGATGGCTGAGTTTAGACTACCTTTCTCTTTGTAAGACACTGTTTCTGGAAGGTTACAGGAGGCTAATTTAGTCTGGTAAAACTTAACAAATGCAGAAGTCTTATCATGTGCTGCATACTGTACATCACATCGCACTGGGATGCAATACTCAGATGTTGTGTCCTTCCTTCCTTCCCATTAAATCAATAGGGGTGAAAAAGCTGAGAACCAGCCACTGCGAGCTAACACCTTTTGGAGTGAAAAGTAAGCCACCTGTGTGTAAAACATTTGTGTGCCACCAAAGAGAAGGGTTGGTCACAGTTTCAGGGGGTTTCTCCTGACACAGCCCCAGCCTGCCTTAATGCTCTTTGGTTTGCAGGAGCTGATCCTAATGCTTCAGCCTTCATTTGCTTCGTAATCTGAGACTGAGGCTGTGCGTTATTCGCTATGCAAGTTTACACACATTACATTATACTGATGGGTGTGATCGCTCCCACATCCTCTAGAAAGAGAGCCTTTAGACATGGTTTATTGCTTGACAAACTGTCTATACTTACAGGATTTCCTACGTCTGTGTGGTGTCACCTACAGGTTGTATCAAGCAGGCACACTGACTAGAGGACAGATGGAAGATACTGTATATCACTAAGACCTGTTACTTTATACTTTCAAAGAAAAGAACCAAAGTGTTTTTCTTCTGCAGGAGTCTCAGACAGAAATTTGCTCCACTGTACATACCTATTAGCCTACTTTCTCTATACAGTGAAAAATTATGCTCCACTAAAAAAATAATAATAATAAAAAAAAAAATACAATGGCTGTTTCTAGAGCTTCTACTTTGTCCCAGGACTAAGAATATATTCCCTTTCTCCCAGTTCCTCTGATTATGCACCTCTGTTTCACATGAATAGTCAGTGTTATTGTTCGGAGGTTCAATTAAACAGCCTTCATTCTGCTTTCGTACTGCCTTAGGCAGTAGCTCTCCAATATTTCTCAATTCTGAATAATAACGTTTCAATGACGACATCTCAGATAGAACAGAGGGAGCTACAAGGCAACAACAACTGAAGTTAATTTCTTTTTCAGTAGCAATCATCAATCATTCTCTTTTTTTTTTTTTAAGAAAAAAAAAGGAGTCACATTAACAAAGTGCTCATATATTTGATATCTACAATTGATTTCCAGGAATAAACTGCATTAGAAACAATATTTTTTTAATCCTTCACAAGACCTGATATCAAAATACATTTCTCTTTTTTAATAAAAACTAATACTTTCTAGTTTTGAGTTCCAGTGTTTGCATCATAATCTCATCTAGCTGCTTAAATCATCACCTGACATATGCTGCGTGTACACATAGCACATAAAACATCTGTTCAAAGTTGAACAGAATAGCATTTTGATTACAAATGCTAATCAAAACTTACAGAGTTATTGCTGAGGGGGAAAGGCCCACACCTCATCTCTAACATCAGGCTGCACTTTAATAGAAATAAATAAAGTGCTTACTCAGAAGGTGTCCAGACACAGTGTCTGTGAAGGATATCTGCAGAGTTTCAGCTTCTATCAGTTGCAAAGTAGGTGCTTCTGAGGTCTGCCCACAAAGCAGACTACCATGGGAATGGACTCTTGCACAACAGTTTCTTCTTCATGCTGACGTTGTGTAAGGAACGCTTCATCAGCATTTGGACTGCCCATAATTTTTGAGGTCAACGTTCCTACAGTGTATGACCTTGTCAATTACCTAATACTTTAAAGTGACTTCTTACTCTAGTACCACCTCAAAAGTCTTCCCCTTTCTTCCCTTCTTGAGCATGTTGTGATTTGTAATCTTTAGACAATTAGGGTTTTCCCTTGTGCACGCGAAAGCTATGGTTAAGTGGGAAAGGGCTACCACAGAAAATGTGTTTAGCTAGTATGTGTGAACTTGTCTTTTCAGGTATCCTGCATCTCTATCATAAAAATTAAAGGGACATTCCTGTGACTTTTCCCAGTCAACATGCAAGCAGTTTGGGGTCAGAAAGTCCATAGCAGGCAGGATTATGACAGACGGTACAAAGACCATCATATAGGTCATCTACCAAAGGCTGGTGCATGTCCACAATGTCAGCAAGACCAAGCAAACCTAGGGTGCAGACATTGCACAACCCCAGTCATACAGGAATTTTAAAATGGGCACACTGGTTACCCCACTGAAAATGCATACTCCTTTCTTCCCTCTCTGCAGTCACAGGCCTCTGCAGAATTCCTACAACAACTGAAGAGTCTCCCAGTCCTGCATCCTGAAGGCTGCTGTTAGACTACCAGGGAAGAATCACACATACTCTGGTTGGTTCTGCCTGAAACTTGCTGCCATTCAAACAACCACAAGACCTGCATTTGGATCAGGACCTGTGGTCCTTTTGCATCCTGTTGCAGTGTTTGGCCTGCTAATTTTGAAATAGAAAGCTCTGAGGGACAGGCTGGACATCAGCATGCTTAGTGCTGTGCAAAACATCTTCTGCCTGGAGCATGTTATACATCTGCATGAGCATGCAGGCAAACTAATTCAAAGGGAGGATTCACAGCAGGATTGGATCCTTTAGCTCACGTACATCTTGCCCGGCCTCACTGTCCCCATCTAGCTCAGGGCTTTTCCATCAAAATATTCATAAGCCTCGCAGCAGCACTCCATCAGCCATATGCAAGGCAGGTTTTAAAAATAGATCTGGCATCTCTCCCACGCTCTACATGGCACCAACACATTCTCTTGCTGTACTTCAGTTCCTTTGACTTAAAAAAAACCCCAACCACCCCCCCCCCTTCCCCCCCCCCCAAAAAAAAACCAAACACCAGAAGAAACAGATGAATAGCCAATTCAAAAATCTATCATGGGCACTCCCTTTAGCCCCTATCACATATTGTGGACTGTTTGCTTCTAACTATCCTTCTCTCTCCATTGCCACACCATCTGCTTGTAACACAGATCATCTCATAGGTAGTGATGAGGTGCAACATTCATTCTACCACTCAGAGCTGCCTCCCAGCTGTTCTAGCCCTTTCCTGCAGCTGGTCTCCACCTGCCTCCACAGTCTTCTCACGCAGAGACTTTCTGGATGAACCCTGGGCACCCACCACACACACTCAGCTGAACAGTTCTGATCCCACTGTTTTGAGCTGTCTGTACTGTTACAAGTGGAGCTCGTAGATGCTGAGTCAGACTTTACTTGCACCTCTATCTTAAGTGGCTTACGTACTGTTTCTCCTCTTTCTATATGACACAGACAGGCATTCTTAGAAAATGTTTTGTTTCCTATCATGGTGTTACAAGGGCTTTAGGAAACTTTCTCCTCTCCCCAGTTTACATTGACTTCTACTGTATGCCACTGCTAGCCAACATACCCAATCACAACACCCAAATGTCCTCCTCTATTTAAATGAATGCAACTATGTACCCCACTTTATTTTCCAGGCAAAGGAAACCAAAATAACAGTGGGAATTTTTCCATGCTTACACTTCAAGGGATGTCATGGAATTAGGGAAGAGATAGGAGGGAAGCAGACAGCTGGAAGAAACTTGAGTATGAATTGCCTATCCCTTTCTTTTACCACTCTTCTCAGCAGTGTAGCTGTTCTCCTCCAGGTGAGGGAGGGCATCCCACCTCCACGTATAGAGTAATCTCGGTACAGGTAAGGAGAGAGATCCATCTAGACCTGCATCTACTTATGGCCAGTCTTCTCACAGACTCTAACTGCAGTGTGCTTTCCGTGAACCTCAGGCTGCTTTCCCCTGCACTTGTACCCTGCTGTGAGAACGAGAGGCTGCTCTGCAGCCCTAAGGGTGGAAATACGTGGTATTGATCCTCTAAGTGCCTGTCCAGTGCAACCGCAGAGCAGCACAACAGCATGAAGGAGTGCATGGAGTTACAGTATATGGAGATACAAGGCCTACTTGGATATTGTTGGAGGGCAGAAACAGGCCCCAGAGACATTTTAACTGCTGAAATGTAGCTGGGAATTGTTTGGGAAGATTGGTGGTTAGCATGAGCCAAGCTGATGCAAGTAGGATTTCTAACAACCTACTTGCATAGATAAACTTGTTCTACTTATGGGGAATGTTCTCAGGCAATTTAATTTACTAATATAACTGTAGCCCTTAAGTACACACAATAAACTAGGACTTTGTTGTTTTTTCCCCACAGCGGTACTAGTTTTATGCTGCCAAGTCACAACCTCTCTTTGTGAAATGTGTATAGAAATTGTGTCCTGCATCAAAGATTTACCCTGAAAGAAGATCTATGGGGGGGGGGGGGGAAACACAAAAAAAA
>VXBL01001721.1:55171-72487 GCA_013400195.1 Aramus guarauna
GAAACACTAATACAACCATACCACTGTATTTATAGCTCCCTCTCATGGTATATATTCTAAAATAAGCATCTACAGAGAGAATTAGAGCAAAGTAATTATAGCAGTAAAAACTATGCCAGTAAATTTTCCATGTGGACAAACCCTAAAGGATTCATATTCTAATAGAAATGTGTAAAGGTTGCAATATTCTCATGACCTAGGATTCTTGAGAAATTACATCTGTGATCATGAGTGTAACTACATTGTAGTTGTTTAGTTTGGTTGTACTGTTCAGTTTGTTAATTCGTATCACATGATTTTCTCAGACATTTTTATGTAGCATGACCCTTAATTTTTAGATTATGGATTTAAAAAAAAAAAAAGCAAGCACATGCTTTATTCAAATCAGGTCTTTGTTTTTTGTTATCTGAGACATCCAAAATAGAATTTCTTAAGGTTATTTGGAATGGGTAAGGGAGGGGGAAAGAATGAGAATAGGAGAGGAAAAAAGAGGTGACAGTTTTATAGATACATTTCCAAGTTGAAAGACATGTGCATAATAGCATTTCATTATGTTACTTGGGTACCAGTATTTTATAGCATAAAAAGTAATAGAAGGTGGTTGAGGAGAAAGAGATGAACTTTAAGTGGTCATGAAAGCTCTTTTCTGAAGTCTCATATCTTGCCAATGTTTATCTGGGTTCCCATATGCAGCATTTTTACTTATCACAAACATGCTTGCAAATAAATTTAATTAAACCAAATGTTCATCTATAAGCAAACAAAAGAGGTCATGAATATAAATGAAATGATATGGTAGGATCTACTTATAGCTATAGTTACTGGACAGCTTTAGGTGCAATATACTTAGTAATTAAGAGGATTATTATCTGCAATCAGACAGCAGGCTATGGAGAGAAATCTAGATAATGAAGGTCCTCATTCTGCCACCCCTACTGATACTGATTTCAAAGGGAAGCAAAGAGAGCTCTAATACATATCATCAATAAGAACAGGATAAATAGCATTTTGAAGGAAAAAAAAGTAAGATTCCAAAGCAAATAATGGTTCCAAATTGTATTTTGTGAAAGATTTACATTGGTTAATAGTTAAACAAAGAAAGAATTCTATATTTGCAGTTAAGCATCATTTTACACATCACTCAGAGAAAAAAGAGGCCATTTAGGTACTGAACAGAACACATAAGTTCAAAGTGCCTATGTGTGATCACAAGAAACTACAACTCAAAGCTGCAGGTGATGAAGTACAAGGAACAAGGCTTTCTTGCACTAAGATCAAGACGTTTAAGCACTGTACAAATATTTCACAATAATAATCTTCACAAGAAATCACAACAAGAGAAGGCCTGAAATTCTGTCAGATGAAAGAGAATTGTGAGGAATGCGTTCAGAGATGCCAGTGCTGATTGAGTAAGCCCAGCTGCTGCCTTCTAGATTAGTCATCTATACAGCTCTCTCAATATGTTGGTTGTCAGATTGCCAAGCTACAACTGCAGTGAACTAAACTCTTTTCCCTTGCAGGAGAGGCACATAGTTGGAGATACGAATAAGATCTGTACACTATGCCATTTAAATTAAACCTTATGAACAAATAATTATTCTGTTGCTGAAGTACTTTCCACAATTTTGTACAATAAATCAAGACCCACAAAATACAACACAAAGCGACTGTAGTCACACATTTAGGTCTAGAAGCTCTTGCGTGATTGCAATTATCCCTTAATTTGACTACTTAAACTGAAACTGGAAAACAGAGAAAATGCCTTTATTTCAAAAAAAACCCCACACCGACCCCGAAACCACAACCAAACACCACCCCACCACCACCCGTCGCTCTTCTGTTTAGCCTTGTATACAGTACAAGCAACATCCAAGTGCAAGCAATATTCAGACTGCAGCAGACCTCAGAGAAGAAAATACTGTTGAAATCAAAGCAATGAACATCTTTTTCCTTAGCAGTAGGTCATACAGGCAAAATGAGTGAGGTTTCACAATCCCATTCAACAGCATTTCCTGCTAACAGTCGCAGGTGGAACAAGAGGCTTCCAGAAAGCACTTGCAGCCGAGTACCTGCAGGTAAGAGCAGCAGGAGGCTAGCAGGACTGGCTGCGTTCGAAAGACACCGGGAAAGGCAGAGGGCATGGGAACCATGGGTAATAGATATTTGAAAAAAATTGTTTGAGGTAAATTCTAAACACAGGTTGGTGTAAATAGTGAAACTATGTTTGGTATGAGAATTTACAAGAGCATTTTCTGCTGGAAGAGAAGTTCAGGTGCTGGAAATACAAATATTTTAACTCTATATTGGATAGTGAAAGAGACTTCAAAGTTTTCCACTCCGTCTTTGTTCAATATTGTTCAATTAACAAGAAGTTAACCTTTTGCTACTGCTAAGGCAAGGCTTCCATACACTATTAGATGAGATTTATTTCTGAAGACACCTTATATCGTATATCAAATTTCTTACGGCTGAGTTTCACAGATCACAGATTGGACACAGTAATTTCCCATCTTGCAAACCTTCATACCACTGAAACAATGGCCCTTCCTTTTGTTAATGAGTCTTCAGATTAATCTCTTGATACTATTTTTGCCATAATGTCTATCATTTAAATATGCTGTCTTAATTTGTACTATTAATGGGAAATTAGTAAAATCACAAGGTAAAGCAATGCTCCAGATGTCTAGCATTCTGCAGACATTAACACCTGTATGCAATGGATAGATACCTTGTATTAGCTTCAGCTTTTAGCTGCAAAATTATAATTACTTTGGTATGACATACCAGAATATGTCAGTGATAACACACTGTGAGAAGTGATTTTATGCAGATGGATACTAAGTGATATGTCCCAGCTAGATACCACTTGAAAGTCACAACAGGTCCTTTCTCAGAAAGCAATAGAATTGTTTTTCAAAACTTAGAAAACTGAGTTTTGTTGTAGGACTAATGCACATAGATACAATACAACTCAAGGATAAAAAAAATTATGAGCTCAGCTGCAAGAGGTCTTATTCACTACCTTGAAACAAATATGTCAATGCTTTGTTCCATCACAGTTAAATTTAACTTCTGTCAATCATTATTAAGATGGGAAAAAAACTTCCTATCAGAGTCTGGAATATCCCAGACTTTATCTCAGATCACTAATGAATCCTTCAAATTAAACTAGCATTATAGACTTCCATTCTTTTCCCTAATGTATAATTAAATATCTATCTTTTTGAATGTGTATATATACATATATATACTTAAACAGTGGCAGTCCTTTATAATTGTATTTCAGTATCATTTGTGCAAGATATACAATAAAAAAAAATAAAAATCACATGGCCATTGAGGAGCTGTAAGAAGTAAAGCTATCTCCCAAAGTGAAGCCATGATTGAAAGGCAAATGATTCTGGTCTGTCTGTCTGCTACTTATTGTATTCAGGAAGTGGATAAGCATACATCTAAATTACACATAAATATAAAACTTATGATGTTTTAGACAGCAGATGGACACATTAAGCAGACGGTATTATTTTTAAGAACAGATGACAGAAGCTTTTTTACCTGATAAAACTGCTTCAAGAAAGTAAATATACACTTTATTTCAGGCAGTTTTGAAGTAAAAACATAATTAAAACTTACAGCTTTTGATGCACAGTAGTCTCTTCTATCTCTTTTAAAAATAAAACCTGTTTTGGCGCTTCTACAGATATACTTCATTGGTCACAAAAATGCACAATTTACTTGCTTTTATTACATAAGTAAATATAGCAGCTTGAAGTCTCTACTCAAATGCAAGCTGAAATGTCTGAATATTACAAAAAAAAAAAGGTGAAATTAACATTAGAGCAATCATAATTTTCTACATAAATGGGACTTGCAAAGGATATTGAGAAGTCCAGCTGAGTTATAACAACACTAAAATACAATCCTATAGTACTTTTCACAAAGAATCTCTGGGAGTTCTTCAACTTAGCACAATTCAAAACACCTTTAAGTTAAATTTTTCTCAGCAGTTCTATTTTGAAATAGCTTTCTGAAGGTGGAAAGACAGAGCCTTTTCAATACAAAATTTGAATTTCTTCTACAGAAGAGTAATATTCACTCAAACTCTAATTCCAAGATGTCCATGGTAGACCCCAAGCAATGAAATAAATGTTTCCTTTAACAACTAATTAATAAGCTGAAGATATAGTAGATTAAATACCAGTAAGAAAACAGCATCATTTTATGAAGAATCAATGAAAACTGAAAAAAATGTTCTAAGAAACATAGAGCAAGAAGAAATAAGTGTAGCTCTGAGTGTCAGTCCGGATCCCTAAGAACATTATGATGGCAGGAAAGATAACATTGAACTGCACTATTGATATAACTACTAACAAAACCTCAGTTTTCTTGTTCTCCATTTATTTCGACAATCTCTCTGTATGTGATGCAGAATAGCAAGTAAGCCATTTTTATTTACAAAGCTCCTACAGCTCAAACAACCTGTGGTCAGAATTGAGGAGATGTGACTGATCAGTTCCTTTTGTCATCCCATTAGTGCTCGTGTTTTGTTGCTCTTAGGTTTTTGTACCTTCCAGCTACCTTTGGCACATTTTTACATTGGCATTGATGTGAAATATTACCCTGTTCTTCTGCAGGTAGTTCCATCATGGCACCGCCTTTCCTGAGAGTGGTCTCATCTAGAGGAGGAAAAAAGTAGAGGAACCAGTTTTTTCTCTACAATTTAAGTTTAACTGTTTCTACATACAATTTCTGCTCTAGTAGTGCCTTGATAACAGAGATGGGAAGGTGAATAACATAATGCTTTTCTTGCTTAAAGAAGACTAGAAGAAATCCACCAAGCCATAGGCTGTTAATTCTGGTATTGGCACTTGATAGAAAACACACTGGAAAATAAAATTAGTGGCCAAATAAAGATAACAGTGTGGGAAGGAGCCAACATAGTTTTTTTGAGAGGAGAATACTGCCTCAGGTCCCCCTGGAATTTTCTAACAAAATCAAGAACCATGTAAAGAAAGGTGGTGCGGCTGACATTGCCTACACAGACATAAAATGAAGTAGTGTATCTGTCTTTTTGTAAAAGAGTGAAATGCATCCAAAATCATGACTATCTATGATAGGATAGGTTTTTACACTGAAAAAAAAAACCAGTGGATTTTGCCAACATAAGAAATGAAAATTTTTCTAAATTTTCTCTTGTCTGTCTTCCTGATTTTTCTTCTTTTTTTTTTTTTTAATTTTTTTTTTTATTTGGATGCAAGTCAGAATTAAGTAAAAAAAACAAAGGTGTGAAGGTTTCTCAACCTTCAAGTTGAATTCTAGAAAGAAACTGCTGAGATTTCATTATAATACAAATTGACTAGTTTCTCAAAGGTGTCCTTTGATGTATGGACCAACACATTAAAATGTGACATTTCTAATAGGGGAAAAAAAAAAAAAAACAACAGAGAATATTTTGGAAGATTAAATGTTACATCTTTGAGGCCATCACTGACAACATAAAGAAACAAAGGGCACAATTCCCATTTTGCTTCCATTTCAAAGGCCAGAAAAAGAAGGCATTTTTGGCTAATTTGGAAACAATGTAACAAAAGTTCATAAGATGTGCCTAACACCTTTGGAGTATTCTACAAATTGATGGCAAGCACTGCTGTCCAACTCTACTTGAAAGTAAAAGTAAAAGGAGTGGCATGGTTTTGCAATAGATATAAAAAGCTGCAGAGTTAAAAAGAGTAAAAGTATACCATGCCCTTGGAAAGTGCTGTAAAGCACATCCTAAAGAAAGACCTTTTTGTGAAATCAGAAATATGTTTAAAGAGAATCATTATCAGAAGAAACACGGAAAATTTGCTTTATTCCAAAAAGCAGTGGAATTATCAGTAGCATTGCAAACAGCTGGAAAACTCAAATATTCAGTTATGAAAGACATAGATTAAAACTGCTTAGGCTCTTGCAGAGTGTTTTCTGACACAAAGGTTGAATTTACAATTTATTCATAAAGTTAACATGGCAGCATCCCAGAAAGTAGAAGCAGATAAGGAAACAGAGCTTTGACTTGGAGTGTCCAGATGAGCCACTCAGAAACATTTGTCAAACACTGAAGCAAAAGAAGACCTTTTACCCTCATGATGAAGGAATGGACAACAAACTAAGTCCAGCTTTTCCTCTTGTGTGGAGAACATAAAGTAACACAAATGCAGGGTTGTGAAGCTTTGAAAAATAAGTATCTCTCATATTTACAACCTTTGTAGGAATACAAACATTGAATTCATGGAATCAAATCTGGAAAGCAAAACTTCCAGGGACAAAATGTCTATCAAGGACTTTATTGGGTTGTTTAAAGGAAAGTTTTAAAAGAAACTTACAGCCATTATCGGGGGAGGTATCTATAGATGCCCATATCAAAACAGTCTTTCTCAATTGCTATTTTTGCATCACTCAGAAAAAGCTGAATAGTCATTTATAATACAATAATCCAATGATCACTGGATAATATCCCTGCTTATTTCATTGAAAAGGGAAACATTTGTTGGTTGCAAGGTACTTTTTAGCCTTGGCCTCATAGGCCATCTGTTTTTCAAGCAGTGGAAAATCAAAGGTGTAGCTGTCTTCCTGAAAGTTGCAGTGCTAAGCAGTCTGGTTTAAAACAGGTACAGTTTGAGAAGGATTGCTTGTTCATTTTCAGAGAAAACCAGATGAGCGCTTTTAGTCAGAGTAGTTTTGAAGAGATCAGCATAATCATCAACATATCTTGAGCAGTGTACAAATTTCCTAAAGAATTAAGTACTGCCAAAAAACTGTCTAACCAGGGTGGCAGAGTAATTGCTACTAGTTATATCACTTTTCATTAATTGCTAGTATTATAAATGTTATAATATACAAACTATAGGAAATAAAATCCCAACTCTGAAGAGCTTACAGCTTTGAAGCAAGCCACCCTGCTGCAAACAAATAATAAATGACTATTAAAAAAAAGATATTAAGACTATATATATATATTTAGTATAGAAGGCCCTCATGTTCTTAGTGTTTTTTTCTATTTGCTGTATCTTTACCCTGAGGCTTCCAAAATATAGTATGCACATACTCCGAAAGATAAATTCCTTCTTCAGCAATTTAACAATCAAAAGGTATTTTCTGCAGTTCTTCAGCATCCTTCAGCATGAGGTTAAATATGACAGACTACTTCATATAGAACTAAACAATATGGATGCTAACCTCATTTTCATTTCATGTGACAAAGTTGACAGCATGCTGTAGAAATAAGATGATGCACAAGTATAAACACACATGAAAATTCAGTAGCTGGAAGATACAAAGCATGCTGCATCAGCAAGTTTCTGCTGAGCTTTGAGAACATCTTTATCTTTCCACTTCCCATTTGCTCACTGCCTTCTACTTATGAGTCATAGTTAAACCTTACCATGGAAAAAGAAAAGAAAGGAAAAAAAGGGAAAGAAAAGAAAAAAAGAAGAAAATAAAAAAATAATAAAAAACCCCACGAATTACTTTGAGAGACTTCAATTTTATCCAAACTTATTCTTCTTAAGCATGAGCAGTCACACTCAACTTTGCTGACTTGAGGAAAATAGGAAAAAAATTTCTTCACACTAGTACCACAGCTGAATACCATTCTATCTATCTCATTCAATTCCTGAACACATTAAGAAACAAAAACTAACATGAAATTGGAAAATTAAGAAGAAATGTATATATCAAACTGGAGAATCCATAAGAAAGGACACTTCTGCATTTATTGTGGTGTAAGAGTTTCAAATTTTATTAAGTACTCAATGATTTTAGAGGCAGTAAGGACAATAGACATCACATCTTCATAAAAAAATCATTAACTGTCAGTCAATAACCATGTTCTGTTGTCTTGAAAGTAGAGAAACTGTAGAAGAAAACCTTAATATACTTTCTGATATTGGATGTGTAATATACTGGAAGAGTGGAAAGTTATGACTCCACAAGTTAATTTTGGTCTTCATGTACTATACGAAGTACATAATATATAAAAAAGTGCATTTGAGCAATCTGCAGCCTCATGCTCTTGGAAGGAACAGGTGGCAAACTGGAGAGCAGGGATGATTCATCATTATCCTTAAATTATATTTCCAGCCAACAACATGGTACCAGTTCCACTTGCTAACAGAGAGTAGAGAGATGGATAGAGGGTGGGAGAACAATCTTTCTCACAGTTCCTATGGTCTTAAACATGAGAAAATGTGTAGACAAAGAAAGCTCTTCTCAGCAGTTACCACTGACAGTCAAAAGAACTCTTAATTTTCATGATTTTGCAATCACAGCTCAATGTTAGTAACACTGAAAAATTTAAAAGGAGCAAATGTGAACAGATGAAAAAAAATAGAAAGAATTTTCCACTTAAACTCCTTAAAGATTAAATGCCTTGACAATTCAGACATTACTTCTTCTTCCCCCTCCCGTTGGTATATATTACTGTCTTAATAGTATTTATTACTGTCTTAAATTTATCTTGATGATCAAAATCAAAATGTTGCATTGAAAGAAGTCTAAGGAACTCTGCTAACATGTGCAGGAAGTCTGATGGGTTTGCACTTATTAAATTGGACCAGGGATCTCAGTGCTTTGAGAGCTAGTTTTGCACAACATGTTTCACAGGTTAACTGTACTTCACAGGTCTTATTTAACTCCTTCATTGGCATTATTTGACGTTATTGCACAGAAACCATCTATGTTTTTGTCCAAGGTAGACCCTTAACAAGGGTTAACAGGATAGAATTTTTTAATAGTCTAAAAACCATTACAATATAAAGATGTATTTTCTATTAAATCATTGATATAATGAAAATAAAAGCTTTATTTTTCATCACTTCTGAAAATGTATATGACTAATACTTCTGATATCTAAAAGAACTGTTAAGCCATAAGATAAATTTGCTAAACACACATATTTAAGAAAATGAAAAAAAAAAAAAAATTACTATGACAAATGTTCTCATAGTAAAATTGTCAGAAAGCATTGAAATAATGTTTAAAAAACCTTCTTGAATCCACATGAAGTCTATGAATTAATTAGAAAAGGGACACACATTTATTTCTTGGGAGGAACAGATACCCATTTCCTTTTATGCACATGAAGATAATATTTATACTATTTTTCTAAGAACATTATCTTCTCTTAATATGAAAAATATGTAAGGGCATTTCTCACATCAGTATTTATGGTCCAATTTTTCCATTAATGACATCATAAGACAATCTATAAAATTTTCTTGTAAAAAGTAGGCATATTTTTTCCTTTGTTAGCTATTCAGATAATTACATACATCTAATTGTCAATAACAAACATATCCCTGAGGTCAAGTACTTTGAATCCTCTCTTACCAAACTGTTTTAAAATTGAAGTATTTTTTTATGATTTCATTCAGGTTATATTTACATTACTATTTCTTTGGATTAATACTAAGCTTGTAGAATGAAAGTTTGGAAACTGAACAGTTACAAACAAAAATGTACAATTTCAGTGTGTAGTTTATAGAAGACAATGTTAGACTGACCTGAAAGCAATTTAATTTTGAATTAACTTTCAAACAGATCAAAGCACATTGTTTATAACAGAATTTAAATGTTAAACCAAACATTTTTTAACACGCATAGAAACTAGAGCTGGAATTTAATTTCAAAATAATGTTTTTCATAATTCACATTTCATGTTATGGACTTTTCATAGCCAGTAATAAACATCTTTATTTATGTCAGTCAGTATAAACTATAGTATTTGAACAGCCTCAGAAAAAGACCACAGTAGCTGAGCAAGAACTGATCATAGATCTCATGCCCTTCAGCACCACATGTCACAATTTCTAAAAGTGGCGTCTACTTGTGTGACCTTAAGTACAATGAATAAAAATCTTAATTTTATGAATTAAACTAACTTTATTGTCTGAATCTGTAACTTCAGTTTTGTTGTCCTGGTAACTACTAAAACAGCCTTGTCATTTAAGTGCTCCATTTTAAGTGGTTATTGTTTATACTACTGTATGGAAAATGGCTCATTTCTTACTGTGAGTCCTTCTTACAGTGATTGGAGTTACCTGTATTTTAATATCAATCCCAAACTTTGATTTCAATGAATATTTTGCACACACTTAAGTGATTTTACCTGAAAAATTTCATAAATTCACTTAGCACAACTTAAAGCATTCAAACCATATGTAATTCAACTGAATGCATATTTCAAAGCTAACTGTCACTACATTACTGATCCTATAGCCTCCATATTTCAGTAGACACATAATTAATGCAATTTTGTTTTTATTTCTGAATTGTGATAGCTCTGTTAGAGATGAATGAAGTTGATCCAGGATGAATCCAGAGATGAGCTGGCAGGAAATAAATTTACGTCATCAGTAATTAGTTAATTTTTGTTATGTATTTGACTTGTCATTGATGACTAAATTTCCCCTATTGAGCCTCATCTTCACCTCTCACATACAATATGGATTGACGTGAAAACTTCTTGCCAGGATGTTAATTGCAATCTAATGCCAGCTTGTTGTTAGGAAAAAGAATGCCATTTTTTCCAACATTCTTCAATGAAGAAACTTACAATTTCTTTGCAAAATTATGAATTCAAAGGCAATTAAGTAAAGCAGAGATTTCTGATGTTCACATTGTGCCATACATTTCTAAGTGTCTAAATGTTGATCCTAAGCTAGATATCCCCTTAAAAACATCCTTATTTAGTCAGTATTGGAAAATTACATTTTTAATCTTACTTGGTTTTTTTCTTGAGTTATATGTACCCTTCATGTGATACCACAATGGTACTCTGCACTATTACTGGTCAAAAGCAATTCTTCCATCAGAAAAAGAAAACAGAAGCTAAGGGGAATACCTGCAGTTTGTCTCTTATTTGTAAAATTAATACTGAACTTCTTTCTTGTCCTGAATGCCTCCTCTTTCAAAAGAAAGATGCACATTTGCCTTGCTGTAAGGTCTATTATACATGTATGTTACAACACTTCCTAGTCATTCCATCATAAAGGATTTGCTGTATTCCTTACAGGAACTGGGGGAGGAGGGAGGAAGGAAAAAAATAAATGCTATAGCTTGTTACTGAATGATAGTTGGAACAATGCCTAGGTTTCTGTTTTGCTGTTATAGAGTTCTGATCAATGATAACTACTAGAAAGAGAAAGAAGTTAAATTTCACATACCGTTTTTGGAATCAAGCCCTTGCCATGTCCATATCTCTTCTCCACATCAAATGTCAGAATGCTCAAGCTGAAATTCTAATACTGAGTATCAAAAATTGGTTGCTGTCAGGGACCCTATCTACAGTATGATGTTGGACATTTATAAAATTTGAGACATTTAAGATACAGAAAAGACATACCTCCAAACAATTATGTGAAATTTGCAAAACCCTTTACACCAAACAGCTAATTAATTCATGACCACTCTGGTTAAACTCTCTTCTCTTGTGTGTCTACCATGGGTTACATCAGCAGGACTCAGAAAAACAAACAGAAAGGTCTGTGATGAGCTACACAGTTGCAAGTACTTAAGGAAATGGCGCTGGCAGTGACTCCATAATGTCTGTTTTGGCATCCTTTGGAGCTAACAGAAGTGATTTTGACAGTGCCATATGCTCAGGAATGAAGGAACTCTCAGGGGATAACAGGTGACACTTGCTTTTTCTCTGGAGAAGTTCTTTCTTGAGAACTATTCACTAAGACAATTGCCAAAACGCTTTTCTGGAGTGTCTGAAAAAGTTAGATTTGTGCAGGCAAACATTACAGAGTGGGGAGCTTTAGGTAAGCTAAGTATAAGATTTTTAGAATTCTTCCTGAAGGTCTTTTAATTCACTGTACTTGTATTTCAGAAAGACTGTGAGGTTGCTGTAGAATATTTGGTCAGAGTTCCTAAAAGAGGAACTTTGATTTGCTAAGCCTAAGTACAGTAAATATCCTGGGGCCCAGTCTAAGGAATGAATAACATTGAATCTAATGCCTCAATTATTAGGAGAAAGGGATGATTTAGCAATTATCCAGATGAACAACTGCACCAGGAATTATTTTAAGTGATGCTAATATAATAGTGTCCTGTACAAAATAGTCATAATAACATCCAAAAAATACTTCAGAACCTTTTTCACCAATATTTCATCAACATTTTAGTAACTCTAGTCAGAACTGTAAATGAAACACATTTAAGTCTGCATGGAAAACTTGAATCAGTGTTGTGTTTAACCTGGCCAGCAGCTAAAACAACCGCACAGCCATTTGCTCACTTCTCTCACCCCATCCAGTGGTATGGGAGAGAGAATCAAAAAGGAAAAAAGAACCAAACAAAAAATCCCCTCATAGGTTGACATAAAAACAGTTTAATAGGACAGAAAAGGAAGATAGTAATAATAATGGCAAAAGAATATACAAAACAGGTGATGCACAGCACAATTTCTTACCACCTGAAACCTATGTTCAGCTAGTTCCTGAGCCACAATCCCACCCCGCAGCTAGCTTCCCCAGTTATATCCAGAGCACGACGTCATATGGTATGGGATATCCCTTTGGTCAGTTGGGGTCAGCTGTCCCAGCTGTGTCCCCTCCCAGCTCCTTGTGCACCCCCAGCCTCCTCGCTGGTGGGGTGGTGTGAGAAGCAGAAAAGGCCTTGGCTCTGTGTGAGCACTGCTCAGCAGTAACTAAAACATCTCTGTGTTATCCACACTGTTTTCAGCACAAATCCAAAACACAGCCCCATACTAGCTACTATGAAGAAAATTAACTCTATCCCAGCCAAAACCAGCATGATCAGCAAATCAATATTCTCATTTTATTTCCTGTAATAACAGAAAGAGATAAATCTTTTCTGAAAAAGATATCAACTTTTTGTATTTCTAAATGTAAAACACTATGAGTACAATGCATAAGAAGTGGTATTTGTACTAAATCACTTTACTTGTTTTATAGTAGATTCTATAAAATACAATTAAATTTCAGTAAAAAAAAGATACTTTTGACTTTACAGGGCAAAGAATCTAGTTCCAAGGCAGACTTTACAAAAGTTCAAGCTACTTGAAATTGAACATTTCAAGTCTCGATAGAAATTGTATCTTTGAACAGGACCAAAACTGTGAATCTGTATTTTTTGAAATTTAGACACTGTAAACTTCTCAAAAAAAAAAAAAGTTAAGTTTTGTTGGAATTTTGGGGTTGTTTGTTTGTTTGTTTCTTTAAATCATAGAGAAGGTTCTAACACTATAGCTACTAGAAAATGACAACCCATATTAGAAATATAACAACATGCAAACTTTCCATTTGCTGAAAAAACAAACAAACAAACAAACAAACAAAAACCCCCAAAAAATCTTGATTAGGTAAAGTACATGAAACTGAGAAAACTAGCATACCAGGAACTTGAGAAAATACTTGGGCATAAACTGATAAAGTCCAAGAGAGCACTGAAGCAGCCAGTGGAAAGATAATATTGCTATCATCAATATTAGGCAATACTTCAGTGAACAAAGCTACTCACCTGCAATAAGAGGTTTTCTAGTTCAGATTCTTTTTTGTCTGAGATAAAGATTTTAGCCTCTGCTGCGTACACACCCAAATACTGTTCTAAGTGTTTCTACCCAAAATTGACTTAGGATCGGAGAAATTTGATTTTAATCAGAATTAATGTCTTTCTCCAAAATGTTTCAGGTAATCTTGTCTGACCAATGTTCAATAAACATCCTAACCAGCTGTTGTAGCTGAAATTGCTGTGTTACCTCAAAAATAACTTGCTTTCACAGTGACAATTTGTCACAGCAGAGTGATTGAATGAAAAATTATGCAGAATACTGATTTCATTGAACACTAACAACTGACCAAAAATGCTATAGTTATAAATGGACAGTCAAAATATGGGCCCACCATGCAAAATCAATCCATAATCACCATATGAATTCAAGTAAATTTCCTGTCAAATTAATTTTTTAAATACACATGAATTCTTCAAGTGAAAAAAAACAAGCTCACAACCTGTTCATTTTTGTGACATAAAGTAGGTTGTGAACAAACAAGATTTATGAACAGAGGCAATCTATTATATTTTTGCATGCCTCACACTTGATTTTATTTATTTTATTTTACATTTTTTAAAAAAATGCCTGTAGATAAAATAAAAACCAGTTAATGAAATGTTAAGATTCACTATCCCTGAGCCTCAAAACATTCTGAAAAAGTTGTTGTAATGCTACATTGGTAACTTTTCTATAATTTCCATTTTCAGTCACTACATTACATATTTCTGATCTTTGAGGTTTATTTCTGTAATATGCTGCTGGGAAAGTGTGATCAAAGATTTCTTCTATTATCCTACCTACTTTTCCAGTCTCAGAAACCATGGCTGCCTTTTACATAGCTACATTTTGATTATGAGGGTGTGATTTTGCAAAGTAATCTCAGAACTGCACATTTAATATTTGCTGGTTTGTTTGTTCAAGCAGACTTAGAGCATGTTCATATGCATTAATGCAAGAACTTCCTTGTGTGTCATTCTGTTTGTGCATACAATTCAGAAACTCTTATCTCAATTATATATATTTTTGGCAGCCCAGTTTATTGTAAATATGTATACTGATACATTGATACATTTATAATCATGAACGAATGCAACAGTTTGATAGCACTTCTGAAAAATTCAAAGAAAAGTAAGATGCCATGCAAGTCTGTGTGTTTGCACAACAGATAATTTAAGCTTGCTGAGTCATTCTTAGGCACCATTACATGAAAAAGAATGATTTTCCTTCGTTCACATTCAAATATGTCTAGTTGTTTTGGAACTCAGTCATCAAGAACTGAACACATCACAGCTAAACAAGATGTCTGTAGGGGTTTTTTGAGGGTTAATCATAGTCTCCACATAGGGATGTTTAAAATAATGAAATATGTACTGCATTGAAATCCAAGAAGTAGAAAAATAATGCAGTCTACAGAGTGAGAATAACACATTATTTAGAAAATATCACTCTATCTTATATCTGCGTTTCTGGATACCTGCTGCTTACTTAAATAATTTTAAGAGGAGATGCAGAATCACTTGCACTAAATCAATAAAGATTTTGGAGTATTTCACCTCCTCCTGTGCAAGATATTGGATAGTTAGGACACCAGACAGGTAGAACTGCACTGTTCAGCAGTCAGACAGACCCAGTCCATTCCCAAGAGTCGGGCTCAGTAACAGCAGGACAGGGGATATTAGACGGAAGCAACATACATTGCTTACTCTTCTTGGGATTAGAAATCTTGACCCTGGCACTTCTCTGTCAGGTTATTGCTCACAGAAATGACATCCCAGTCCCTGAGGAACTGGCTGTGGGGAACAAAAGACTGGGATTTTACCTCATATGTTTCCAGTAAGCTGCAGAAATAGAGTAAGATTAGCATTCAAAACATTCAAAAGGTCTTCAGCATATTGGTCATCTCAGATATATCACAACCTACAGTTGGGCCACTTGGTTCTAATTTTCTTCCTTCTGAAAACTGCTTCCTTGTTAGTTTCTGAATTTAAGACATCAGAAGAAGGAAGTGGTGTTTCTTTAAAAGAGACATGAGAAATATGCAAGTCCATATGTTTGATGATGAAGTGGAAGACAGAAGCGGTGCATGAAACCCAGAATCAACAACAACAACAACAACAACAAAAACAAAAAGACTACAAACTCTATGGAGTAAAAAAAGAATGAACAACAGGAAACTCATGCAGAGCTTCTGCCATTTTCTGTACATAAGTCTGGAATAGTACAGTCTCTCTGGGGAAAAAAAAAAAAAGGTCTGCCATAAGGCAGTTTGCTGCACAGTGCATTGAAAAGGCCAAGATATCCAAACAGGAAACATCATGAAATTTATTGGCGATATCTCAATGAGAGCACACACCAGCAAAAACACTTGAGCAACAGCACTGGCAGCTGCCTGCTGAGAGAGAATTCTGCTAACAGAACAGTTGGCTTGGAAAGGGAGAAGGAGGAAAAATAGCTTTAGGGACTGGAAGCCAACCATTTCTCTTTCTCAGAATCAATCTCACCAAGAGCCACAGTAAGTCAACATACTGGGAGACACCACAGAAAATGAAATAACTTGAGCAGCAACAGCAAGACTTTTGAAATTGCTTTTCAACAGGCATGCTAAAAGAGCAACAAAGATAGTGAAATATGGACAAATTTTCCCTCCTGTAACTGCAGCCTGTATAAGTCAAAGCCAAAAGAGTTGCCTATTTTCACAGTTATTGAAGAATTTAACTCTAACCACTAAGGTCTTATGGATTCAACTGGAATCATAACCATGCAATCATTTAGGTTGGAAAGGATCTTTAAGATCATAGAGTCCAACCATTAAATTATGGTTAATTATAGTTAATTGTATATATTATCACTAGTAATTGTTAAATCCTTTCTTCATTATACATTTGAAGTAAGACAATTGAAGTAAGTTAAGGCTAACCATCAGTAAATAAATTAATAGTAAATTGTTAATCAAATCAGGTATCTGGAGGAGAGAGAAGTTTACCTGTATAGGATGTAGATGAGAAAGAAGTTGGGGATCAGTATCCAAAACCAACTAATGAGTATTGTGTCTGGTGTCAGTCCAATACCAGATATTAAGTATGTATATTTTTCCTGTTTAGGAGTATTCTGTACGTTTGTAATATACAGGTTTGTCCTGCATTTGGCTGAGATAGAGTTAATTTTCTTTCTAGTAGCCGATATAGTGCTGAGTTTTTGATTTAGTATGAGAATAATGTTGAAAACACACTGACGTTTTAGTTGTTGCTAGGTAGTTTTAGTGTCTACACTAAATCAAGGACTTTTCAGCTTCCCCCACCCTGCCAGGTGCACAAGAAGCTGGGAGAGCACAGCCAGGACAGCTGGCCAGAGGGATATTCCCTGCCACATAACGTCATGCACCAGCTATAACTGGGGAAGCTAGCCAGGAGGCAGATTCACTGCTCGGAAGCAGACTGGGCATCAGATAGGGTGGTTTTTTTCCTTTTGCATGTTCGCATTACTATTATTGTTGTTGTTGTTGTTGTTGTTGTTGTTGTTGTTGTTGTTGTTATTATTATTATTATCTTCCTTTGTTATTGTGGTGAGTTGACCCTGGCTGGACACCAGGTGTTCACCAAAGCCGCTCTATTACTCCCCTCTTCAACTGGACAGGAGACACAAAATATAACGAAAGGTTCCTGGGTCAACATAAGGACAGGGAGAGATCACTCACCAACTACCTTCACAGGCAAAACAGACTTGACTTGGGGAAATTAATATAATTTATTACCAATCAAATC
>VXBL01001721.1:81363-96582 GCA_013400195.1 Aramus guarauna
TCCAGAAAATTTAGACATCTTCAACCAAAACTGATTCAATAAGAATATATATGATTTCAAAATTTTTAACTTGTCATGATGTTCTAACTTACTTATGCTTTTTTTTTTTTAAAGTGTGTAAAATGGATTTTAACTCACTGGATTAATTTTAAGTCTTCTGAGATATCAATTCATTGTTGCAAGGAGTTTTGGGTAAAAAGGCATTTCAGACTGGTATTTCAGTAGTTATAACATTATCAAGCAACAATGCTACCTGAGTGATCTGCAACTCTCCTGTTTTTTAACTAATTATGCAGGAATTTTGAAAGAGGATATTAACTTTAATTTTACTGTTACCACTGAGGTTACATATCACTCTTTTTAGTCCCATTCCCTCTTGTGGATATGAACAGACTCCCAGAGACCTCTTTCTAAAAAAATCCAATCCATACACCCTCATCTATTTAGAAGCACTGAGATGACTTCCTTATGTCAAGTTCCACTCCTTTTTACAATATTGTAAAATAAATCAGGTTTGGTCCAGACACCTCAGAGGAAAACATCCTCTCACCGTTTTTTGAATTGTTTTAGAATAAAGATGGTTTCCAACAGCTACAAAAAATAAAACCAGAGCACTGAGCATCCCAGCCAGATTTCCAGTAGCACTGAACTATTTGTTGAGACACGTAAAACCAAAGAGCACTGTTGCTTGCCATTGTATTATGGTAACACTGTGTAGTGGGCTGACGCTGGCTGGGGGCCAGGTGCCCACCAGAGCCGCTCTATCACTCCCCTCATTCACCAGACAGGGGAGAAAAAGGGTAACGAGAAGCTTTGTGGGTCGAGATAAGGGCAGGGAGAGATTTCTCACTCATTATTGTCACGAGCAAAACAGACTGAACTTAGAGAGGAAATTNTGCTACAGGTCCTGCCAGGGGCTTGCTCCAGTGTGGGCTCCCCACAGGACCACAGGCTCCTTCAGGTGCCTCCACCTGCTCCGGCATGGGGTCCTCCACGGGCTGCAGGTGGAATCCCTACACCCCCTCATCCTTCCTCCATGGGCTGCAGGGGGACAGCCTGCTTCACCATGGTCTTCACCAGGGGCTGCAGGGGGATCTCTGCTCCGGTGTCTGGAGCACCTCCTGCCCCTCCTTCTGCACTGACCTTGGTGTCTGCAGAGTTTCTTACATCTTCTCACTCCTCTCTCCATCTGCAAAATCTCTCTGTAATGTTTTTTTTTTCTTTTTAAATATGTTATCACAGAGGCACTGATTGGCTTGGCCTTGGCCAGCAGTGGGTCCATCTTGGAGCTGGCTGGCATTGGCTCTATCAGGCACAGGGGAATCTTCTGGCAGCTTCTCACAGAAGCCGCCCCTGTAGCTCCCCCCACTACCAAAACCTTGCCATGCAAACCCAACCACACACTACTAGACTCTACTGATTGCAGTACAATTTTAAATAGCCCCATTTATTTTAATAGTGTAAAACCTCACAACTTGATTTAAGATGGCAGTAGAAGAAATATTTAGGTTTGAAGCATTGGGTAGAAACTGCAATTTGGTCTGGGAGAAGGGAAGAAGTAAATGAAATATGCCCCTGTTTCTTCCTGTATAAGATAAAGTATTAACCACAGAATTCTTCAGTTGACCAAGCAGGAGAAGAATAACACTGTTATTAGATTAACTCAGACCTGCTTGAGCAAATTATAATACACTAACAATCCTATTGGTTTTTATGTTTTGAACTAAGTGCTTAGATTCTGAAATTTCCAAGGGTCTATATGAAGTGAGTTTGGTAAGAATTTTGGAGTGGTCAAGAACAAAAATAAGCTAAGAGGACATATTAGTTCAGTTAAAAGATGAAAAAAGAACCAAAACAGATGGGGCAGGAACATGATAAATAGTAGCCACTTAAATAACAAATTCAACTTCATTTCACTGCATTAACGTAATTCTTTAAACATATGTCAAGTTAAAAGGTAAATGGATCAAACAGAGATACTAATAACTGACTGAAAAAACATTGTGACAGTTCCATGTTTATCTTAAGTAAAGAAAAGAATGCAGAAGCTTTGAAGAACTACTCATGAGGAAATGAGCATTTGTTTATGCTCACCTTTATTGTGCTGCAATCCAAAGCAAAGCAAAGAGAACATTTCAATAAATCAAAACTGAACTTGTCATAATGGCAAAAAGAAGATTATTTGACCTTATAATTAGCTTAATTTAAAAACAAACAAACAAAAACCTTAAAATATCTTTATTTTATAAACCCACCAAAGCAGTGGACATTAACATATGAATAAACACCCTCCTCCCCTGTTTCTTTGCACCAGTTGCTCATCAGTGTAGAAGTGTCAGGAAGAAACTCAAATTTTCTCCTTACTGGTCATTAGTAAAATTTTGTATGTTAATGACCACTAAGGAGACAATCTGAATTTCCAAATGTATCCAAAAATATTATGCAAGATATGCAGAGTTTACTTCTCCGATCCATACATAAATGCAGAGCTGAGGGCCACAGTCTGGACTCAGAAGATCTAAGAAACCTTTTGAAAGTCTAAGAAACTTTTGATGGCAATGCTAATGGCTGTCTTATAAACAATGTTCCAGACTGGAAAATGGATCTGCAGCAGCCACATCTCCATTGGGCTGCTGGATTTGCTCTCCCCCCAAAAAAAAATCAGTAAGGATTTGTTTGCATATCAAAGAAAGTTTGCTTGCAAATTTTTTTCCTTTTGTCTTCGCTGAGAAAAAATCTATTGAAAGTGATACTACTACTTAGAATTATGTGTGCTGTTGACAGGACACCTATAGTCTATATTCTTACATGTCATCTATGGATATTCATCCCTTCATCCACCAAAAGTGGATTTTTAGGTTCCCATTGGTTAACTCCAGCAAATACATGAGTTATGCTAAAGTAGTCCAGTATACCATTTGGTGTAAACGACTTTATTAAATTCTTCCAGTTTATATATACCACTTGGTCTCTTTCATTAGTCCTATCACATATAACATTACAGAGCATAGCTTTAAACTACAAGTAATGGAGTTGGACAATAACATTACCATTTTAAGCTAAAAATAACAAGAACCTATTATTGTCGTCTCCCACAGCTCTGTGTGATACTCTGTTAAATGAAAAGCCACCGACAAGTTGCAGTTCAAGTCTGTCAGAAGAGTGTCATCCCTATCAATTTGTCAAAGGCCAAATAGGCATACTCAACTGAGAAATGCAAGACAAAATGCAGTACTTCATTGCATTAAAGAGACACTTTCGTCGTTTGAGAGAGTCACTTAGAAATGCAATATTTTATTTTCTCACAAAGTAGCTCAGATCATGTGCTGCTTTGTTATGTCTATTTTCTGTGAAGTTGTCAGTGACAGAGTATTTAATGACAATTTTTTATTTCATATTGTACACTTCAAAACTAATTTGTCTATTCAGGGGCTTACCTTCTGGAGCTGATACTTTTTGCCTTAGTTTTTTACATGCTTTCGTCTGTATGTCTTTAATTTAAAAATACCTTTGATTTGTCCTGTGGTGAGGAAATCTGCAATTCTGAAGTGACAATACCACAGAAAATTACATAACTTAGTGGCATAAGGCATAAATTTTATACCTTACAAACATTTAGGAGATAAAACCACTTCAGAATAGTACAGATACTGGAAGCAAGAATACTTAGCTCTAACACTTTGCATCGGTTAAGTGATGCGCAATAAAATTTGAAAAATACAATTTCCAACTGCATATCATGTGTTGACCTATATTCCATACTGTGTAGTTAAAATATAAATCAAATTGAGGAAAATGCCTTTATCAGACAAGAGAGCAATTGTGTAGAATGCCTTGAGAAAGAGGTTAGATATTCACCAGAATAAAGTCATAGGTTATATCCAGAGTTTTGTGATTACATTGTAAGGTATAGAGTAAAAGGTATGAGTATTCCTCTATTCCTCACCAAAATTAAATCCAATAAAATTCAGGTTATCATCTGCTCAAACATTCAGGTTTTTAATAATACAGCTGGCTTATAAATGTTATCTCTAAGTTTTCAAGGAAGAAAGAGGCAAGGGAGGAAAGAACTATGTCCCATTATAAGTTCCAAGTTTCCTTTTAAGAGAGATTAAGTTCGACCAGTGTTACTACCTCGGTAAATTCAATGGCAAAGACTCAGACAGGTTTATTGCCTACATAGCATAATCCTAATATGTGCACTACAAAAAGTGTTAACGGAGATATTGCAGTGGCAAGGCACTGGCACAACATTGTGAGGACTCCAACACTATAATAACAGAATGCTTACATATTTTTTTATTCCTTTTTAAACAGTAATCTACTTATTAAATGATGCTTGCATCCTTATCTGGATGCTTATATTGCATACCTATCACATGGCATCAGGTCATTTTGTGCTGAATAAATGTCTCCCTTGTTACTTCTACCTCTATGTCTCACGTGGCAGGACTGTTCATTTTCCACCATTCTCTCAACTTCATTAATATAGTTTTGTGTAGATAGATTGTAGGCCAGATTTTTAAATAGGACCTGAGTGATGCTGTAGCAAAGATGTTATAGCAGTATACATAGCAATCACTGTTCCTGCCAAGGCCTACAGTCTTTAATTAATCTACGGGGAGGTTAGGCTGTCATAACTGCATTCGAACTAGGTGGTTTTCCAGATCTTGTGGAACTTGTGGTGCTTACAAGTACCGACCTGACATTTTGTCTCTGACTACATCCATGAAACTAAATAAATCTGGGTCCTCAGTCAGTGGCAGTGACCATTCTTTACCTTTATATTTCTGATTTTCAGTGGACAGGTGATGCTAGGTATGTAGTTCTTTTAATGTAAAATCATATAGAAAGAGTTATGATCCAACTATATAAAAAAACCACTTTAAGAAAACAAATCTTTAACAACTTTTTCGCCAAGCAGTCTGTAAATATCTGCCTAGGATTGTCTGATTACAAAGGAAGGTAACAGACATTAATCCCCCCTGCTATCTTCCTGAAGGCCAAAGCGCAGGTCTCCATGGATTTAGCCAGCATAAGGTTTACTATCATGTTCCATCCTACTAGCTATTCAGGAGTCCAGTCACTGTAATCCTCCTCCAACCCAACTTAATAGTTTCTTCTTTTCAGATGGAAAACAATAAAATCATCTTTCCTCAATAACACGTTTTCTGAAAAATTATCTGAGAAACTTGAAAATAGTAATCAGACTGTTCAGACATTTCCTGGAAAATAAGTTATTTTGTTTAGATTTTTATGTTCTCCGGAAAAAATGGAGAAAAAAGAGAACTGTGGTCTGGAAAATCTGTAATGGAGTATAGAAGGTGATTGGCCAGTGTGCCATTCACAATTTCTGTTAGTAATGATTAAATAATACATAAGGTTAATACTAAAGCCAGAAAAGTTATCTGGGAAACTGGGAAAGTATCTTTCCAAGCTCTTTATTCATATAGAAAACCACGTGTTTTTTTTGTTTTGGTGGTTTTTTGTTTTGTTTTTAATGCTAGTCGGACTTTTTGTAGATTATTCTCTAAAGAAATTCCTCTTTCATACTGTCCTAGCTCTGGCTGGGATAGAGTTAATTTCCCAAGGAGCCAGGCCAGGTGAGCCAGGCTGGCCGGGGGCTATTCTGTACCATGTGACGCCATGCTCACCAGAAAAGGGGGCTGGTCGGGGAGGGGCGGGTTCGGCGTGGCTCCAGGGTGGGCTGAGGGTCCGGTCGGCCGTGGGATCGGTAAATTGCTTTCTGTTATCACTCATTGTGTATATCTGTTATCAGTACAGTTGTTGATTGTTTCCCTCTCCCTTGCTGTCCCAGTAAACTGTCCTTACCCCAACCCATGAGGCTTTGCCTTTGGCTTTCTGTTCTCCTCCCCGTCCTGCCAGGGGAGGGCTGAGTGAGGGGTGTGTGGGGCTTGGCTGGGGCTAAACTATGTCACATACAAATAAAACATTAAATCTTACCAGGATGAGATAACGTTTGAAATTGTTTTTAAAAAAATAAGTAAAATAAAATCATGAAGCAAAATTATAAGGAGAAACTTTACTATGTGCTAAGAAGAGACTTATATCCAATGAAATGAAATAGAAAATTAAAGCAAGATGAAAGATTTAAATAAGCCCAAACTCTAAGGGAAAGTAGAATTTTCTTTCTTCTGGAAGCAAAAGAAAATATTTGCAAATAAATACTAAAATTTATTTCCCTTTCAGTTCATACTGGAATTTTTGAAAACTCTTTCCACAGCACCAATTATTTTTCAGGTCAAAAATTGGTAGAAGTAAGACTGAAAATCCAAAAGTAGGCAAGAAAAAAATATAGCTTAGAACAGTAAAATAATTTTTAAATTAAGAGAAAGGTAGTTGTCCTATCAATTTTAGAAATGAGTCAGATTTCTTCATTATTACACTTTCTGGTTTTTGTCCTGCAAACACAGATTACTCAACAGATGCAGTCTTCTAGTCTACAAACTATACTTATTTAATGTAAAGCTGTTTTTCTAAGATTTGACATTTTTTACATGATTGCCCCCTTTTTTCCCCTTACCCCTCTATTTTCCCACATTTGTAACTCTCCGAAGCACCTTGACCCATCCCTCTCCTTGCCTTTGTTTCCTCCCCTAAAGAACACATGGTAAGTCTTCTGGAATCCTGAAATGTTCTTTCCCTCCATCCCCTAACGTGTCCGATGCTCTAGCCAAGGACTGCCTTCAGTCTGTCAGGCAATCGTGACAGCCTCTTCCATTGACTCATGGTGATGGCTGTTGTGCCCAGGCCATGGGACTTTGTCCTTCCTGGGATAGCCCTGGGAGGAGCCAGGACATCGCGCCCATTGCTCTGACTGGGTTAATGGGGCTCCCCCACTTGCCACGGCACCTCTGTGCTCCTCTGTGTGTCTGGAGACGGACCTTTGATGGGGCGCTGGCTCCCATGATCGACTTGGGAGAAGCTGGAGCAGGGGACTATTTGGCTTCTCCACCAGCCACTACTCTCCTCTCTGCTTCTTTGTGTGTATAGAAATAAGCATTTTATCATATAACCCAAACCCCTTAACCAGACTTCTTGCTGATAACTGGTAAAAAGACCTGTGTGAACATATCTCTGCATATTATTTCATCCAAAAATGCTCATAAACCAAGTTATTCACATAACTGTTTTGCTTTATTACAATTACCTGCCCAGAAGTATGAGGAAGATTTGAGATTCTTGCTGTAAATTGCTGCCTTTTGGGTCTCTTTTAAAATAATAATTGAGATTATTCTCTATGGAATTTTTCTTTACTTTGAAAATATAATTTCAGAATACAAATGTACACTAGGTACACTATGTAACTATTTATATGTCCTTAGTGTAAACTAAAACATGTGTTAGGTCATGAAGTTATGCATATATAGCAGTGATTGAAGTGATTGAAGTGATGATGCTGAAATCATCACTTCATTTTTCTTCTCTAGATTAAGGCAGTTAAATGCCTCTTTTCAATGCTTGGGGTGTGTTGTGGGAATTATAACAAAGGCAAAAAAATGAAATATTAATGAAATAAATACTGAGTAATCTTGCCTGGACTTATTTCTCTAACTTTGAGTATCCATAGAGGACTTTTATGTATTATTTTGTTCTATGTTGAGAAAAACTGTGGCTACAGTGACAATGTTTTGAAAAACACTGGATTTTACTGGTCACTAAAGACCTAATAGGACAGTATACTATGGTTTATTTTTTTGTTTTTCCAGGTGGAAAATAAAGTCATCCTAGTAAATTGCATTACAGATTGATTTTCAAGGGCAATCAGAGTGTACACTGTTGTGTTTGAAACCTGGAAAAACCTGGAAGTATTAAGAACTTCAACAAAAAAAGCCAGAATTACACACTGAATTAAATGTAACATTTTGTCAGGAACATAGAATGTTTCCCACACACTTCAGTGGGATTTGCTGTAATATAATTTCTGATATATCTATCTGTATCTTTTATGTGCTCAGCCTAGATTTAGTTCTTTAACTTTAGACACCAATATTTGAAAAAAAAATCATGTTATATTCTCAAATATTTTAAAGTTACCAGTCAGAAGCTGAGTCATTGTATGAAAAGAAGGGTTTCGTCCAGCAGGAATAATTAATTCTAGAAAAACTTCATGCCAGCCTGAAGATTTCTATGAAGAAACACTTCTGAGCACCTATAATGAGACTGAAACTCTCTCTCTGTAGATAACCAGACGAGGGATCTGAGCTGTGGATCCCTACTCTGCTATAAATGCAACTTACTGAGTTGGGATTTGAGGATCTCTATTAATAATTCTGTCACTTCAGCTCTTCTTTTCCTTGGACCATATTATATGTGGCCAAAAAAAAAAAAAATTTCCATTTTAAGTAGAGGAAAAAATGTTCACTGAACCAAAGTAAACTTTGATTTCTTCCAAGAATGTACCTATCCCTCAGAATGTATTGTTTTGCAGTTTTTATGACAAATCAGTCTATCACCCAAGAACATTTCTATAGTGCTAATCTATATGAAATTTCAAGTATAAAAAGACGGGAGTAAATCCAAGCTGTTTAATTTAAGATTTTTACGTTGGGGATTTTTATTTATTTATTTATTTATTAAGTTGTGCAGGCTTAAACTTACAGATCACTTCTGGAGTATATCTATAAATAGCACAGTAGCAAAATACCTCATTTTTAATCTACAGATTTCTCTACTTTATCAGTAACTAGTAACATCCAATTGAACTGTTTGAACACTTTTCCAGAACACTTTCAGAATGCTCTTATTTATCCAAAGCAGTTTGCATGGAAAGAATAGATAAGTAAGGGGAAGGGTGGTAGAGAGAGAAATCATGTAAGCACATTTCCATAACAATTCAAACCAGGCTAAAAAGAAAATAGTAGAACCCTAACACCATTTCAGACTTTCCAGGGAAGGAAAAAAAAAAAAAAAAAAACAAAAAACAAAACCCAAAAAACCAACACTCATGTATTTCTTGTGGCTGTATAGTAATTTAGTATGACACCACTATTGATGGAAAACAAGAAGTTTCTGACCTTTAAACACAGCAATTCTGTTCTGTTCCAAGACTTTTCTGCATGTGTGTGAGAGAGAAAGACTGTGTGCCGGTACAGAGGGAGATAAACCTGACAGGATATGCATTTAAAAGATGCTCTTTGGCTGCTCCAGGTGGTAGGAAATATGAACCCTATAAGTCTTTTTAGAAGTTAGTAAAACCTCAATCTTTTTTGAGGATGCTTTTGTTAAACTACTATTCAATTAGACTCCACCTTGGATGGAGAGGCAATATACATGGTTGATCAACCACTGCTGTATTAAGGTGTAGGGGAGGAGATAGATGCTATCACTTTGTCAAGTAGTACTTGACAAAGAGTTATTCCTACAAGAAGAGTGGATTACTTTGGTAATATATATTTCAGTCACTCCATTATCTCTCCAACTAAGATAAAGAACAAGGTCAGTAAATCAGATCATCACTGTTTACCAGTCAAAGAACAGGATTCTGCACAATTTTGTTCTTCCTGTCTCTACTACAGGGAATGTCAATAACTATATGAACTGAAGATACTTTTTAAAAGCCCATTGTTTAAGGCTAATTCCAACATGTTTTTTAAAATACCTTTTGTTCATTCTAAAGCACAATATTAACTTCTTCACTGTGCTAAAACAAACAAAAAAAACCCCAAACTTGCAAACACCCAAAGACATGTTTGTAAAATTGGTAAAAAGAACCCAAACTTCTCAGGGCTTTTTAACACACACAAGCATGCTTTTTGAGATACATTAGAAGTCAGATTTGTAGCACCCAAATAATCAATGGATGTGTCATTAACTGGATGTTTAGTCCAGATCATATCGTATTTACTCTTCACCATACATACTGTAAGCGGAAAGGGTATTACTAATTTGAATAAATCTTAGTAAAGAATAGCATTCAGTATGAATAAAGAGGACAGAAGCCATAATTACATGAAGTCAGATTTTGCAATTCTTAGTAATTTTAGTAGTGAATGATCCTTATTCAAGACTAATTACTTTTAAAAGGTAAAGTTTGGAAACACTAGCCAGAAAGCTAGTTCTTTGAAATACAGACTTTGCTATCAGACTAATAGAATTAATCACATGTTCTGAACCTCAGATTTACTCCGTTAGATTCATGTACCCCCTCTCTTGACTTTTTAAATTAAGAACTCACATACTTTTGTATATATAGATGTATGGGTAATCCAAACTAAATGGATAAACACAATGACAGCCATGGTGTTGCTATGTTGATGCAGAAAAAAAATTTAAATGGACATAGGCAATAAAGAGAGGTGGAAATAGGCAATAAGGAAGATAAGATGAGCAAAAGCCATACTTTCCAAAATATTTCTGGCTTTGGTTAAATGACAGGAATTACAATTCTTAGACATTACATTTTCAACTACGAATGGATTTTTTCAGACACAGAATTTCCTTCTTTTTCTGCCTGTATGCAAAAATATTCATTCAAACTCAGCGTTATGCTGAAAAACTCTTTTGTTAGTAAATGTGTGACTGACTTACATTATTGAAAGCTAAATCTGGGCAGCCAGCTATTTGACTTGAAATTTCACGACAAGAAGTCATGATGGAAGAAAGAACCCTATTTTTTCTTACAATAAAAAGAAGATTGAGAAGCACTTCATCCAAAACTTAGTATCTTGGGTTTTTTTGATTGATGAAGCTTCCTTTGCAACCTTCATTTGTAATTTAGCTATTATAAATATGCCTTATATGAACATTTATATAAGAATATATCAAATTTTTCTACTCTAAAAAAGATCATGAATTAAGTAAGACAACATTAAATGCATTGGCTGCACTAAATATAAATTATTGTCCTTAAGATATATACCCCTGTGATAACTTTTAGGTATATCATACTCTTCCCATAAAGGAAGAGCTAAATCAGTTCTGGTAAAAGAATGTAAATAGTAGTCACTCATGTCACTGAAATTGAAGCCTAAAATGTAAAGGCTTTTTGCAAATGCTGATAATGATAAAGCTAATACAAGCTATGAGTCTTTGCACTCCCAGCTATTGGGGCATGACAATTTTACTCAGCGACCGGACAGTAGAACAGCAGATAAAATTTAACATGTGTGCCACAGATGGATTGTAAACTGACCATAAGAACTCAAACAGACTTGAGATTATGTGGCCTGTTGTTCATTTGTTGTAAAAAAGTCCCAACGTAGCCAACAAAACCCAGGAATTAATGGGAAAGATACCTAGAACACAAGAAAACTTCATTCTGCTATTGCATGAGCCCGTGCAATGATAGTGTCTGGATTTTGTGCACAAATTGGGTTGACATCACAGAAAGGATGCAGTAGAACTAGTAGATATTGTAGAACTCACAGAAATTAGGAAAAGATCTATGAGAAATATCAAGTATATGAAATGGCTTCTGCTTTAAGAACAACAAAATAGACTATATTCAGCTTGGAAAAGAGATAACTAGGAAAATAAGATAGATACCTACTTGTTCACAGGCAGCATAGAGATGAACTGCGGTCAGTTTTTCACCTTGTGCTGGGAGGTCGGTCGAGGTGCTTTTGCCTTGTAGTCCAAAAGGAAAAGAACTCGTATTGTGCAAAGAAAAGCAAATTTCAGTTAAACTGAAATACAAGAGAACTTTACAGAGTGGAAATTAACTCATTTTAAATTGTGAATCTGAAGTCATTTTAAAATCAAATAGTTTCTACCTGAAGTCATAGAATACCCAAGATGTGCTAAATGTTACCATATCCTTTTCAATATATTTATGAGCCTTAGTATTGAATTGGAATCTAATTATAATAAATTGGAAAAAGGGTAGAAAAGCAGAACTTTTGCCTATATCTAGCAATCCTAAAAGCACAAGGTTTCATTGTAAGTAAGATGTTTCTTTACTAAGAACTGTGATTTTATGGGGTCTTTTCATTTGAAATCAACTTCTCTTCTGTTTTATGTCATGATGTTTCCCCGTATAGAACTTGCTGTTAAAGCTGGATATGGAATAGAGAGAAAAAGTGTTCTGAAAATTTATTAAGTTTTAAAAGATTGAATTTTTTTTTAAGATGGTATTTTCAGACTACATTAAATGGAACAGGCTGGAAAATACTCCTTAGGCTATTACCATTATCAACCACTGACATGAAATAGCTGTGTTAGAAATAGCTTATTTTTCTTTTTAGATTTTCAATCAATGACACAGCTTTTTTTTTATTACAAAAAGGAAACAAGTCTTCTAAGAAAATTTCTGGAAACAACTGGTATTCAGAATCTAAGAAAATTAGGGAAAACAACTAATATTCAGAATTTTTTAATAGATTTCCAGTAGTATGGAATATTCTGAATACAGTTTTAGTTTTCAAACTATAAAAAATGAGACTTTTCTATTAAAAATTTAATATCTGTCTATAAGATATATGCCTGTAGTGATCCTTACTTAGTACCTCTGATTCAGCAATTTAAGCAAAGGAAAAAAAAACCCACTCTTTTTGTAATTCAAATGGCACAGAAAATGACTGGAGGCAAAAAAGTGTCCAAAGTTGATTTGATCAAAATATAAGTAGAACTAGAAAGCAGAACTATTTCAGGTTTTAGGATATAAGACAGGTAAAGTCTATTCTTAAGTTTTATTTTTAATTGCAAGTTAACTTTAAGTTTTCAGTTTTTTAGACAATACGGTGCTCCACAGTTACTGACAGCTATGCTGGAACTAACTTCTGAGCTTTTTTCCGGTACTTTTCATGCTCAAAATATTATAGCTTTCATAGCTTTTCCCATACTGAAGAAATGATGTTAAATTATGGAGCAGACAAAAGGAAAAATCAAGAAAAAAGTAAGTGGGATAGGAGAAAGTGCTTCAAATTTTGACTTATTCTTGTCACATTATTCATTGGTCAGGAAAAGATAAAAGGAAAAAGGTGCAGATTTTTTTGTTTGTTTGTTTGTTTTGTGTTTGTTTTGTTTGTTTGTTTGTTTGTTTTTTGTTTTGGTTTTTTTGTTTGTTTGTTTTTGTTTTGTAAGTGGCTTATACACACAGGAAAAAAAGACCTTTATTGCAAAAGGTTATTTTGAGAAACACCTTTTTACAACATTATAAAATGTTACTGGTCAAAAATGTAGTACCTTCTCTTCATCAATCCTCCTAAGCAGGAAAGGAAAGGTCACCAGCAGTCAGACATGTCTTATTGACATATATTTATAGTTACATACATATGTATTAAATATAAAATATATGCATAGTTATCTATCTATCCATCTATCTATCTATGTGTGTCTGTGTGTGTACATATGCATATTCCCTTAACACCTTGAAGCTTTCAACTACTCTTCTATGGGACTGGAAAAAATCCCACTATCTTCTACTTTTCTGAAGTAAGGAGTCATGGAAACATAGACAGTTTTAGATTTCACTGAAGTTCTAGGTTTAGAGGATAAACATGTTAACAGACCTACAGAGATCTTATCCTGACACTTGGTGTCTATTTCACCCCCATAGCTCCCACAGATTTGTAGTGTGATGACAGAGAGGTTCAGTGCTAAACAGAAAATCCGAAAATGTTAAATTTGGGCAGACGTATGATACAACGGCAATACAGATGATACAATGGAAAACATTCAGACAAACCTGACTCATTATGCCGTCAGCTAGACCTGCCAATCTCTTTTGTGCTGCTCAGAAGCATCTTTTCTGTAGGATAACACTAATTAAGAAAACTGTCCAGCATCCATTCCATGAAGTGGAACACAAATACTATAGGCTAAGAAATATCAGTGTTTTTTATGAGCCTTTAAGCAAAGTGAGCCTGTATTGAGGTAACTGCATTTCTGAAGCATCCTATGAACACAATGCTGACCCTGTACTTATGGCTTAGTAACTCTACTCTGTTCTGGTCATATATGGGAGAGTTGGAGAAGTAGATGAACTGCTGATAACTGTTGCTTATGCACTAATGGGAAAATGTTTCCAGAGAGGCTAGATATTATTGATATTATAAAGGAATAATTAGAGACTTTCCCATAATGACACTGTTTTCATCTCTTACCATGCTAGAGTTTTCCTCATCTTGTCAAAAGTACTATGTATGAATGTCATTGCAAGGAAGGCCGTGTTGTGATGAAGATCCTTGACTAAAAGAAAGAAAAACCAACAAAAAAAATTGTGAAGATATCTCCAGAGGGATGAGTAAATACAGCTGCCTTATGTCCCCTCACAGCAGAACATGGCAAACAGTGCACCCAGCTGCAGTTCAGGAAAGTCATTTGGATGGAAGGAGAGTGGTTTGAAAGAGGCAGATCTAGAATTCAGCAGCGATGAAATGAGGCAGGTAACTGTTCCTATCGTAAAGATGACATCCCTGTTTTGCTTTCATGGCAAGATCTTCAAGATATAAAGGTATCTCGAGAAGACAGATCTCTCTGCATCTTGTTACACTACCAGATGGGATTACACAGTTCCAGACATGCGCAGGATAAGAAGTACAAAAGAACACAATACTACACTGGTGGAAACATGCCCCAAATAAAAAAAGTTTAATCTCCTTTAATGACAATATGTTGTGGTTGGTTTTTTTTATTATTTTTTTTTATTTTACATTTGTTACTATCCAAAATGGATGTTTCATCATTCTATCATAAAGAGTTCTTAGACTGCAAACACAATGTAAAAAAGAAGAAACAACAACAAAACCCCCAACAAACCAGCAAAAAAACCCCCTCTGCTAGCAAAATTTCTGTGCCTAAACTTGAAGATAAACAGGTGTTTTAAGGCTGCATATCATTTTTATTTTGAACTTATCTATTGAGGAAAGTAAGACATCATTCATTATCTTGTGTGAGAAAAAGCCTAAAAGGATTATACAGTTTCACATAATTTGCAAAAGCTCTTGGAATCAACATGAGTCAGACAACTCTGCAATATTAGGTAACCTCCCTTCCATTTTTCTTACTTAACAGGACAAAAGAAAAGTTGGGACTGTAAAATTTCCGCCTTCAAAAGCATCTGTGTTGGGTTTGCCTGGCAAGGTTTTGGTGGCGGAGGGCTACAGGGGTGGCTTTTGTGATAAGCTTCCAGAAGATTCCCCTGTGTCTGACAGAGCCAATACCAGCCAGCTCCAAGATGGACCCACTGCTGGCCAAGGCCAAGCCAATCAGCCCCTCTGTGATAACATATTTAAGGAAAAAAAAACATTAGAAAGA
>VXBL01001721.1:96693-130311 GCA_013400195.1 Aramus guarauna
TACTCTGTTCTGTTTGGTAATAAATGAGATTAATTTCCTCTCTAAGTTCAGTCTGTTTTGCTCGTGACAATAATAAGTGAGTGATCTCTCCCTGTCCATATCTCGACCCACAAAGCTTTTCGTTACACTTTTTCTCCCCTGTCTAGTGAATGATGGGAGTGATAGAGTGGCTCTGGTGGGCACCTGGCCTCCAGCCAGGGTCAACCCACCACAACATCTATCAATTCTATGTAAAATTCATATTAAATCCTGGAAATTGTCATTGCATGTCCATGCCATGTAATATTTTAAAGGTGTTTCTATACAAAATTTCACAAAATAACCTACCAATTTAGAATAAATTTCTCTCTCCCTCAACCATTTCCTGATTTTACTTTAGATATACCTCCAAAGAAGTAAAACTGTTTTAACAGTTGTCTAGACACACTTGAGTGAGTATTCTGTTTGAGATGACTGCTTCCCTATACACTTGTAAAATATATACTCCAAGGACTCTAGGGGCAATTGCTCACATACCCTCGCACCATCCAGTGCTGTGCACAGCGCTGCCTTTTCACAGAGGCCACTCAGCTACACATTCTGACACCTTCTCTCCCCTCTTCTTCTTCCTGCTCCACTCTCACATTTCAGCTGTGGTTTCTCCAAATATTTTGCAATACTGGTACATGTTCTTTTAAAAAATGTAGAAATGCAAATCCCATATGTTGAATTCCAGGTGCTCTATTGCTCTTGAGTATAACAGGCAAAAGAACTGTAATTCTTGTACAAGACAATACGTCCACTCTTCCACCTAACTGAGGCAGTTTGTGGCACCAAAAGTCCACTTTCTCTGGGTCAGGAAGGAGTCTTTGTATGGTCCATTCATAATGTTTCAGTTAGTGCTATACATATTATTGAAATGTTATCAGTAAATATTGTCACATAGCTGACTAAAAAAAAAAACACTAGCATTTTCTGTTTGCCTACAGTCTCTCAAATTTGGGAACATAAGTGTCCAGATAGTTACTCACTTCCAATTTCCTTGTAAGGAGTAAATCTTTAAAAACTTAAAAATTACTGAAGAGATGTTGCAGAAGTAATCTAGTCCTAAACTAAGACTGGAAAGCATGTCTGCAAAGGAGGACCTTGGGATCATTTATCCATGAGCCAGCGATGTTCCCTTATGGCCCAGTAGGCCAATGGTGTCCTGGGGTGCATTAAGAAGAGCGTGGCCAGCAGGTCAAGGGAGGTTATCCTACCCCTCTACTCTGCCCTGGTGAGGCCACATATGGAGTTCTGTGTCCTGTTCTGGGTTCCCCAGTTCACGACAGACAAGGAACTACTGGAGAGAGTCCAGTGGAGGGCTACGAGGATGATGAGGGGACTGGAGCGTCTCTCATAGGAGGAAAGGCTGAGAGAGCTGGGTCTGTTTAGTCTGGAGAAGAGAAGACTGAGAGGGGATCTGATCAATACTCATAAATATCTAAAGGGCAGGTGTCAAGAGGATGGGGCCAGACTCTTTTCAGTGGTGCCCAGTCACAGGACAAGGGGCAATGGGCACATACTGGAACACAGGCAGTTCCATCTCAACTTGAGGAGAAACTTCTTTACTCAGAGTGTGACCGAGCACTGGAACAGGCTGCCCAGAGAGGCTGTGGAATCTCCTTCTCTGGAGATATTCAAAACCCACCTGAACATAATCCTGTGCAAATTGCTGTAGGTGATCCTGCTTTAGCAGGGGGGTTGGACTAGATGATCTCCAGAGGTCCCTTCCAGCTCCTACCCTTCTGTGATTCTGTGATTCTATGGATATCTGTGGATATTAAGTTAAGCATGAACCAGCAACGTGTCCTTTGGGCAAAGCAAGCTATCAGCATGAGGAACGGTATTGCCAGCAGCTCAAGAGAGGTGATTCTTTTCATCTACTCAGCACTGATAAGGTCACATCTGGAGTACTGCATCCAGGGCTTGGCTGGACTGGTTTCTCTGGCACAAGAAAGATGGGGATGTACTGGAGTGAGCCTGAAAAAGAGACAGAAAGATGATTACGGGTTTGGAGCATCTGTCATATGAGGAGGGGTTGAGAGCTGGGGTTCTTTAGCCTGGAGAAGAGGAGGCTTTTATCAATGTATACAAATGCATGCTTTTGAGGCAATGAAAATCAGGGAGCCAGACTTTTCTCAGTGGTGTCCAGTGGCAGGACAAGAGACAATGTGCACAAACTGAAATACAGAAAATTACATCTGAACACAAGAAAACACTTATACTGTTAGGGTGGTGACAGGTAGGTATGGGCTTCCCGAAGAAGTGGTATAGTCTTCATTCCTGGAGATATTCAAAACCCAGCTAGACACAGACCTAAGCAACCTGCTTTAGGTCTCCCTGATCAAGCAGGAGGGTTGGCCCAGATGACCTTGAGAGGTCCCTTCCAACCTCAGCCCTTCTGTGATTCTGTGGTTCTTGCACTGCTTCCTCCAGTGCTTTCCCTTCCCTCCTCCAATATCTGAACTTAGGCCAATCTTTTATTTTCTTCAGGCTGCAGCTAAATCTCACAGAACAAAACTGATGGTATGATACAGGGAACACTTTGATTTACATACACAGAGAGTTAAGAAATGTTGACATGAATTTGTGTGTTTGCTTTCAGTTCACTCTTCATAGTAAATTGAACTATATCTTACAATTAACTTCAAAAAAGGAGGCAGCTTGGAATAACAGGGGCCTGAAAAGACTTAATGTCAGAGGTTACTGTTGTATAAAGCAATACAGTTCAGCTCCTTGAATTCCTCAGTGTTTTCTTTTTTTCTCCTCACCCTCTCTGGACCCTTCCTGAAGCTGACAAGTGATAGTCTTTGAAGCAACTGTCACTGTTGATCTGAGGATTTGCCACCTCTTACGTAATTGATTTCTCCAGCAGCCCAAGTGCACAAAGTTGCAATTGCTTCAGCCCAGTTCTTGTTCATTTGCCAGAGGCAGGACAAGTGCTATCACCACTTAATGGGAGAAATGTATCTTACGTTGAACTGTCACAGAGGCATTGTTTCAAAGTGAACGATTCCAACACTTTCTTTTATACATACTGCTTAAAGATGTTGTGGCATAGGAAAAGTCTTTTTGCTATCACACACTACCGTAACATTTTACATTCATCCTATGCCACTTCTATGGAAACTGAGGACACTAGTAACTGGAAAAACTATGAAGATTAGCCTACCAAATTTAACCAAACGCTTGGTTTTCAGGAACACTATGTGGACCAACTTTTAAACCCATTCTGAACAATAAAATTAAGTTGCATACTCTAAATTTTGCAGGGTTTTTTTCTCTTTTTAAATGGTCATTTTAGGATAACTTTATAGAGTCTGGTACTGAGTAATGCAAACAGATGCTGAGCAGCAAGCTTTATACCTGAATAAGAGCATGCATCTTAAATAAGTGTTAGATAACATATGTGCATTATTATTCTTGATGGTAATCAAAACTGAGTTTAATTTGGCAGGCTGTGTGGCAGACCATTCATTCCCACCCCCCTTACATCAATTCCTCTACCCATCTAAATCAAGACCTGCAGAAGATTTCTTAATCAACAGGTTGAGATGCTCATAAAGTTTTCCCTGAGCAAGCAGTAGAATTGCCAATTAGTGGTGACAGGTATTTTGAAAACATATTCACGTTGGGTAGCATTTGCTTTCACTGCATCTTTCCTACTAGTATCTTAGGAAAAGAAATCACATTCTACTGCTATATTACATGATTATTTAGTGTAAATTTTCATAAAACATATACAAACCCCACAGAACTCTACTTAATACTTCAGAAAAACACAGCCTAAGCATATTGAGTGAGCAAAGGATCATTTTACTTTATTTCTTAATACCAGCTACAGTGATAATACTATCTTTGAATCTTTGGATCAGAGCAGCTATATCCTTTTAGGGCTCCCAGCTTGTAACGTAGAAGTGTAGTTTGTGTTTCATTCAGTGGGGTTCAGCATATTAATATGTTGCTTCTGTTTAAGAACCTGCAGGGAGACACATTATTGATTATAGTCACTGTTCTTCCATCTCTCCACTGACTTCTGTCCAAACCAAAGGATCTGGGAAGCAATTACTGGTCTGACCATAAAGCTGAAAGTCAGAAGTTTTATTGAATGCAGTGAAGGGAGAGGGTGGTTTTCATCTTAATACTTCTGACTAGGCAGAGCAAATGTACACTTTTTGCACGAAATTTCAAGATGTTTCTAGCTTAGAAGTCTGACTAACATGAATAAAAGCAGTGGAAGCATGGCCTAATTTCAGTACTATTATGTACAAACTAATGACAGAAATTTAAGTCTTAATTTCATTATAGTAGATTTATGTGTAAAACATGCTTGACATCACACATTTACTCCAAATTCTGTATTTCCCTACTCCTGCTCTGGCAAGCTGTAATGCAGTTCAGATCAAAATTAAAGTAATTTTATTCTGCAGTAACAACTTCAGTTCAGTTACTATTAACTTAACTGCACTCTTGATCTATTAGAAATTAAGAACTCAAATATGCAACTTTTTAAATTAAATGATACTGAGCTAGAAATCACAGAATCATAGAATGAATCATAGAATGCTTTTGATTGGAAGGGATCTTTGAAGATGATCTAGTCCCAACCCTCTCTGCCATGGGCAGGGACATCTTCTGTTGGATCAGGTTAATCAAAGCCCCGTCCAACCTGACCTTGAACGTTCCCAATGATGGGACATCTGCAACTTCTCTGGGCAACTTGTTCCAGTGTCTCACCAACCACATCATAAAAAATTTATTTCTTATATCTAATCTAAAACTGCCCTCTTTCAGTTTAAAATCATTTCCCCTTGTCCTGTCACTACAGGCCTTGGTAAAATGTTTTTCTCCATCTTTCTTATAAGCCCTCTTTATATATTGAAAGGCCACAACACAATCTTCCCAGAGCCTTCTCTCCTCCAGGCTGACCACCACCAATTCTCTCAGATTTTCTTTGTAGGAGAGGTGTTCCATCCCTTTGATCAGTTTTGTGGCCATCCTCCAGACCAATTCTAACACGTCCATGTCTTTCTTGTACCCAGAACTGGACCCCAGAGCTGGACACAGTACTCCGGGTGGGGTCTCACGAGAGCACAGCAGAGGGGCAGAATCACCTCCCATGACCTGCTGGTGACACTTCATTTTATGCAGCCCCAGAGATGATTGGCTTTCAGGGCTGCAAGCACACATTGCTAGCTCATGTCTAATCTTTCATCTACCGGTATACTAAAGTGTGCTGCAGGACTGCTCTCAATCCATTCATCCCCCAGACTGTGTTGATACTGGTCATTGCCCTGACCTATGTGCAGGACCTTGCACTTGGCCTTGTTGAACTGCATGAGGTTCACAGGCATCCACTCCTCCAGCATGTCTAGGTCCCACGGCATGGCATCCCTTTCCTCTAGCATATCAGTTGCATCACTCGGCCTGGCCTTATCTGCAAACTTGCTGAGTTTGCACTCAGTCCCACTGTCTACATCATTAATAAGAGAAGTTTTGACTTGTGTACTGAAGGCCTGGTGAATTCAAAGGAACTACTTCTCAGAAAAGGAATCAGTTAAGGGAGCCAAGCGGAAAACCAGCACTTGTTTTGGCATAGCTGAAGGATTCATGCCAGCCCAGTATGTCAGCAAGATAAAGGGGTTAAGTCATCTACTCATAAAAATTTTTTTGTGGGTGACAAAAAAGCTAAAGAAGAGAAGTAAAGGAAATAAGTACATCTGAAAATTTTATTGCAAATGGATTTTGTTTCTTCTCCCTAATATAGCTCTAACGATAAATTTTAGTAGTAGAAAAGGGCAATTATACTCACTGAATTTGTTCCTGTTATGATTACCAAATACAAATTGAACTCTTTTTCTTGAATAAAAATAAAGATTATATTATTAATGGGATTTTCTTTAAGTACGTAAGCTAATGACTAGTAAAGAGTTGCCTAAAGCATTTCAAAATCATTTCAAGCAAAAGAGAAACTGACTTGTTATTTCAACTTTGCATTGTCAGACTTGGAGAGGTTTTGCTGTAGCATGTGACCTAGAACACTGAAAGAGTTCGTGAACTATTCAGATATTCTTGTACCTTTCTTATATCAAATTGAATGCTCTTTTAACAGGAACAACTAATTTGAGGTTGCTTGATTATATTATCCTGAAGCTTACAAAAAGTTCTCATACACCCTAAGTGTAGGTTTGTCAGCACTCTTATGCAACCTATTCCTAAATAAATGCTGTCTTCCCTAGGATGAAACCGGGCAGCTGCCTGTTAGTGCCGTGCCTTTTCTACACCTGCTGGTTTTATATTGTGCCATTGAGTGAGATTCTGGCTTGACAGCAAGAATAATTTCAGGTCATTCTGATGTATGAGAACTTGTTCTCCACATCCATCCAAATAGACTCATTATGTATAGCAAAAAAAAAAAGAATTATGTCACATTTTTGTTAACTCTCCACAAACTTCGATGACTATTAAGTATACTATCATGAATATTAAAATAAACTTAAAATATACATCTTTCTATTTACTGAAATGAGCAGAAGCAGCTTCACTCAACAGCAGTCTATACCTTTAGTAATTCATCAGAGGTTTCTAACAAGTTGGTACATTTAATCTGTCAAGTTTATAGACTAAACTACTCCAGACTGTTTTATTATGTATTACAGACGTAGCAAATGAGGCCTGGTAAGAATTTCTTAGTCATTAGGATTATTAAAAAAAATTAAGAGCTAGATGAGCTACAGATGAACAGCTAGTGAAAGATTTAAGACTGAAGTCCCCAATTTCAAAGCTGCTTCCTGAAAAGTCCTTGCCAAGCACTGCCTAAACCTAGAAACACTTTGACACTTGCACAATACTGTATACTTCCTGTGGGTTGTGATGTCCAGATTGGTGCAAAAACAAAGACAGAAGATTCCTGAGCATGGAAGTGGAGAAGTCCTTGTGTTCTCACATGGGAAGGTAGCTTGCTCAACAGAGCAATGTGATTAAATGATACAGAATTGCCTGTTTAAACTAAAATAGGGAGACATCACTAAGAAACATACAAAGCATATTTAGAAACAACCGAGTATTCACTAAGAAATATGCCTATAATCCAAATGGTTCCTCTTTGTATTTGGAAGGGACCAGGGATAAAGCAAAGCCCTGGTACAGAGAGGACCCTGGTGGGGAATTCCAGAAGAATCACTGAGAGTGTCAGGACTGCACAGCTCCTGACAGACCTCCCTAGACACATATAGACACTTACAGACACATCCTTGTCTATAAGTAACCGGCTGTATCAAATAAAGAACAGCAGTACGTGAACGAAATAGAGAAAATGGGCCCTGGGAGAAAAAAATGTATGTGTGCATGTGTGGATGCATTTAGGCATAAACCCATGTATATCGTGGTCACAAGGATGGTTGTAGGAACCCTTGCATGGTTTTTAGTTCTGATGTACCTCTATTACATGTATTTGCTTTTTTTAAATATTGTGAATTAAAAGTTGCATGTTTTGAATGTTACAACTGTGTCCAGACTTCATATTTACCACTCAGTGACAATGGGTCTCATTTATCCTGCTAGCTTGTGATTTTGAAGTATATGAAAATGTGCTGTGCAATAGCCAGGAGAGAGGATTTCATGGGCTATCCCCAGGCTTTCAGACAGGCATGTGGAAACTTGAGCTCAGCAGTACAAGGAGTGTGTAAATATTCTTATCCTTGTTCATGAAGAAGTTATAATGTTCTTCTGTGTGATTTTTGCTCTTAAACATCTACTGTGTGCAAAGCCTGCACAAGCAAGATGTGTCCAAGGTTACTACATGGTTTTCTGTTGAGATCCCTAGCAATTAAAAACCAACACAACTGATTATAACTCATAAAAACATTAGATTTCCTGCTAATCACAGTATCTAGGGCTCATACCTATAGGACTGTAACAGCTCTGTGGTTGAAACACGTTGTGAGCTAAGGAAATGGTTCTGGTACCTGCCAAACCAGATGAGATACAGTCAAGATAGTTTTATGTTCTGGTCTGTATTCTAGATTTCTTTTATGTGCTTAATGCCAGACAGAAGTGTATAAATTCCTAGGAGCACAAAGAAAAGTCAAAACCTTTCTCTATCTGAGTATCCTAAAAAAAAGTCCTACTCTAGTCCTCATCAGTGAGCTTTGAATTTTTTATAAATAATGAACTGAGCAACAATCCCTTGAAACACAGGTGTTTGCAAACAAAAGCTGCATGTTAAAATTCTTCAAAGCACAGATACCTGTGTCATTTAATTTCTCTTAATAGTCTGACAGCAGCACTTTTATTTTACTGTAGATATCTGAAAACATTCTTTATAACTAGAACAGCTGGAAAATTTTCAGTAATTCATCATTACATTTCCCAGTGGCTAGCTGTAGGCACCTTTCTCTGTAGTCTAGTATTTGGTTTAGATCATTTTCAGAAATGGAGAATGAGTCACAGGTAAATTGAAGTCTCAAAAGCTGCTACTACTCCCAGCTAATCTCTAAACCACCGTTCCTTCTCCATGAACCTGCTGTCATTACAGAAGCAATTGCTGAGCCTCATGTACAATCACCGGTAAACTTAACCTGTAGCTAAATTGCCACTACTCCCTATCTCTGCTAAGGTAATCTAAAAATCCTCTGCAGTTTCTTTTAATAACCAGGGAAGTAAAGCAAAATTGAAACCAGTGATTAATATGCAGTTTAGCTATCTATTTGATCTCTGAAAGAGACAGCCTAAAGAAAGGCTGGATTGACAGTTCAGGATAATGTTGCCTACTTCAGTTGACTGACTTGCATTTGCTTGTATTTGAGTTCTCAGTGTATTGTGTTCCTAATGCACTTCTTAGGCAGTCAGGTCACCCAGGCTACAGTTCTGCTCTCCAGACTGTGCAAGAAACATCCAAGTTGAGCAATGCATGTTCAAATCATCCACTAGCTATACCTACTAATATACATAAGCCTACCATAAATTCTTGCACAACCAAACCAGAGAAAAAAGAAAAAAAACCAAAACCTTCAGAAGCCATACTCAGTTCAAATCGCTTGGAGAATACCACCATGTCTAAAGAACATGTCTAAAGAAATTTTGCTAATTGAATTTAGTTTAGCTAACATGCAAAAGAAGGTAGTGAATGTAACAAAAAAAGGTTTTGAAGTTAGGTTACTATTTTCATTACTGTTATGGATGAAGCAGTCTTGACTTAGGGAATTTCGCTTCATTTGATTTATTGCTGATTAACATAATCTTTATACTGATTCAAGTACTGAGGAAGAAAATACATACAATTAAAGAGACACCAAAGATAACACATTTTCTCCTTAATTCCCAGTCTCAACTTCAGTTCAGCACCTCTCTTTCCTCTTTTCTCGTCTCCACTTCCATGGTTTTCAGCAGTCAGCTCCACCATGGGCTGTGGTACCTCAGGGCTGTCCCTGCTCCAGTCCCTCAGAGCTCCTGCAGTCCCTCAGACCTCCTCCAGCTGTGTCCCCAGCAATGTTGTATTGGGTCTGGCTGAGATGGAATGAATTTTCCCCACAGCAGCCCCCTGTGGTAACGCACCGGTGTTTTGGCTCCTGCTGAGCAGGGCTGGCACAGCACCAGGGCTGTCTCTCCAACACCCCCCTCACCAGCAGGCTGGGGGTGGGCAAGATCTTGGGAGGGGACACGGCCAGGACAGCTGACCCAAACTGACCAAAGGGATATCCCATACCATGTGATGTCTGCTCAGTGATAAAAGCTAAGAGATGGGGAGGGGGGGGCATCCATTATTTACAACATTTGTCTTCTGAAGCAACCACTATGTGTACTGAAGCCCTGCTTCCTGGGAAGTGACTGGACATCACTTGCTGATAGGGAGTAGAGAATAAATCTTTTATTTTCCTTTGCTTCCATGTGTGGCCTTTACTTTTGCTTTTGCTTTATTAAACTGCCTTTATCTTGACGCATGAGGTTTTTTTCAATCTTATTTTCTCCACCCACACCTCCTCCTCCCCACCTTCCTGCTGAGGATGGGAGTGATAGAGCAGCTTGGTGGGCACCTGGCATCCAACCCATCACAAATTTCTTCTGTGTATCTCCTGCACCTCCTTCTCTGGTTTCTGTTATCTCTTCACATCTTGTGTACCTCCTTTATCTCCTGTGCCTCCACACATCTTTTTTTTGTCTCTTATTCCCCACAGCTACTGCCCTTTCTTAATGATTTCTGAGCAGCAGTGCTGTGTGCTCCTCAGACTGAAGTTTTGGTGCACATTGGGCTGTTTCTATCTGTTGCTGAGTCAGCTGGATCTGGCTTGACTGGCAGAGGGTAGTTCCTGACCTCCACCCAGGGTACCTTGCAGATACCCAGACCCTGCTAGTTATGCCCAATACTTGCCTGTCTGGGAAGAAACAAGGAAAAAGCTATCATGTTTTTAAATAACTGGAGAAAAGTATTAATCTGCTTTGGGATTATCAGGAAATTAAATATTCCCTGATTACAGGTGTGGGTTTCTCCTGGAATGCCAGTCCTTCTGACATCGTTGAAAAGGCTGTTTACTAATGAACCCTAGTTAAATTATTTTCTCTTCCTAGATTTTTCTATTAACCTCTGAAGAAGGTTTCATAAGAAAGAAGAGACCAAAATATTTTGTGCCATTACATCCTTGCATCTTTCAGCTGCCTTTTGAACATATTTCAAGTCGAACCTTCCCAAAGGCTTTTCCACAGGTATATTTATCACCAAGCCTTAAACAGTTGATATTATGCATAATTTTTATTAAACATGAAAGACTTTAAAATTAATTAGACAGCTGATTAGTTGGTAAGCCTGTTTGTCATTGCTATCAGTCCCAACATTTTTCACTGCATAACTGATAAGTTAAATACCTGATTACACTGAAAGTTAATTGGTTTTTAATAGAGCATCTGTAGAAAAAAGTTGTAAGCTCTGAGGTACATGCCAATCAAAACGTGATACAGTTTTTAACTGGAGAAGATTAACAAACACATGCCACTTCATAAGGTTTGAAACTTCCTTCTTCCTCCTCCCTGAAAGTCACTCGAAGAGATAAAATTCTTGACCACAGTGTGGATAAGATGCATTACTTCTTCCTGCTAGTATAGTTTATCTAACTTCAGTAGAATTTTACATGAGGGTAAGATGAGTAAGACTTCTCTAAGGCAATTTATTACACACAGATTGTTTACTTTGGTACACATTTAGAAAAATACCTCAGACCAGCAAGAAAATGAGGAAACAGGGAAAATTAGCTGCTTCTAACTTGAAAGAGAAGAACAAAAATCTCATCTAAAACTGTATTTCTAGTTGTTGTTGAAATAAAAAAAAAAAACAGTAGTAAGCCTTTTATTTTCAGGGAGGAAAAAAATGCAGACAGAATAGCCTGATTGTCTACGAATAAGAGGCAGCAGTCATGAGCAGGGTGGGGTTTTTTAATAAGATTTCAAAATTATTACAGATCTTGGAAACTGATAGAAGGAATGCTATGCACTTAAAATATTCTTAACTATGAGATTTGCAATTCTTATACAATTATAAGTTTATGATATAATTCTTATAACAGTTCATTTCAGTAAGTACAGGTTTTAAAAAGCATGGTTTCTTATACTGGATAACATTCTACTGGAAAGTGGAACATAATTCCATGATATGGTAAGGGCATTGGGGTTAAAGAACTCCATATTGAGAATACAAATCTGAACATCAAACACCCTGTAGGAGTACTGGTTTCTTCATTCCATTTCTGGATTTGCACTCCTACACACACTCTCAAAATCTACTGCATGCTCTATCCATACGTCTATCCATAGTACAAGAGTTTAACAATTCTGCATGCTAATATATATAAATTCTGCTCTATTCCTGCTTTACCAGTTTTAAACTTCTTTAAGGTTCTGTCTTGATCACTGCTTTGCTCTTTTCTGTCTTCTTTGACATTCCAGACTCCTATTTTTTCACTTTCCTTAACTACTGCTGTTCATAGATTTTAAAAATGTCATTTTACCCTGATCAGTCTTCAAAAAATCAGAATGTTAACTATATGCATTACAACAACAGTATAGAATCACAGAATCATAGAATCATAGATGGTTTGGGTTGGAAGGGACCTCAAAGATCATCTAGTTCCACCCCCCTGCCGTCGGCAGGGACACCCTCCACTAGACCAGGTTGTCCAAAGCCTTGAACACTGCCAGGGATGAGGCATCCACAACTTCCTGGGCAACCTGTTCCAGTGCCTCACCACCCTCACAGTGAAGAATTTTTTCCTTATATCTAATCTAAATCTATCCTCTTTCAGTTTAAAGTCATCAGTACTGCTCTCCTGTCTAATGCCAGCTCAAGATATTCAATCTTGACATTTTTTATGTTATCTTGTTAAAACTCTTGGTAGAAAAAAAATCTGTTTTCCTGAAATCTTTCACCTGACCTCAAATAACTCCAATTAGTCAAAGTTAATTAAGTCTTTAATGATTTTAATATGCTTACGCTTAATTTTCCAATACCTTATATTTTTAGTTGTCCAAATGATCCATTTTTATGCTAAAAAAAGCAACAAAAAAAAAAAAACAAAACCAAAAACCAAAACAAAACTGTAGCCTTAAGACTACTCAAGTCTTTTCACTGAGGTATTTTTCATAGTATGGTGGATCTCTCTACTAAGAAAGTTTCATCACCTTAATGGAATAGATATAATAGTGCTAAGATACATGTTCAAAATTGATTCCAGTGTTATCATAAAAGTCAAAAGAATAGAAATCTATTATGGTAATTTTAATCAGTTTCATAGATTCTCCTGAGCTCTGTTAACACTACTGATGTTCTTGTCAGATCAAATTGTCTTAATTGCAAAGTTAAGATTCTGATATTCTGAAAAGGCTGATACATTTATGAGTGCATTTCTATGTGTGTGGATAAAAACCTTACATGATAACAGATGTGTTTTCAGGAAAAAAAAAACCAAAACCACAAAAAACCCACAACAGCCTGTTTCTTACAAGCCCTTGCTTCTCTAGTAGTAGGCACTGTCATGTAGCAGTGGCTTCCAAGAGTGCAAGCACAAGATGATAGAGAGGGCTTGAGAATACAGGTGATAACAGAGACCCCCAAGGGTATAAGCATCAACCACAAGAAAAACCCAAACCAACCAAACAAAACCCCCTAAAATAACCCACAGCTTTACCTGTTATTAAAGGAATATAACCTTAAAAGCTGGGATGACCAGTTTTAAGGCATTAGGAAAAGAACAAAACCCATGTATCCAGCAGGTATAAATATCCTTGTAAACAAAGGACATAGTTAAAACCAGAGGTAGCTCTACCTTAGGGACAATGGTGTCTACCCTCAGTAAAACTTTTTAATTCTTGTTAATATTTTTTTTTTTCCCCTCTCTTGTGGCACATATGGTTGACAGACTAAACCCAACACTGGAACAGAAAGCATACAACAGAATTGGAAGTAACATGTGTTTACCCTTTGAGATCCCCATCAGTTTAGAGGAATTAGAGCTGCCACTGAGAAGATACAGAAGACCATAAAAGCCCGTACAAAAAGCAGACCAAAGGAAGACCAGACAGAAAAATATATCTGCCGTGTTATGTCACTCAGTTACACCTGATCACTGCCACTACTTATGCATCAGCAGGTCCCTCTCCCCTTTTTGATAGAGAAAACACCACTTTTTGTTTTGCCATTCACTGTAATTAGCTTCTGCAACCCAGTAACTACTTTCTGTTATAAAACTGGGATTAGTAGATTAGAACTTTAAAATACAGAGTGTTTTTTCTGTTGTGTGCATATGTGTGTACATGTGTGTAGGTGTATGTATGCGCATGTGTAATGTGTGTATTATTTCCTGCTCTAGCCTTGGGACACAAAGTGTCTGATACTGCAGCACCAAGTCAGAGTAAACTCAGATGTAACATAGCTATTTAGTAGAATGATCAGTTAATCCATAAAAGCTGCAAATTCTCTGATGAATACCCCTACAAATTCTCCAGTTGCTTGAGAGTTGGCATGCATATAATTATTCATTTTAGCCCATAATCTTTACTGAAAGAACACAGCACCTATTTTATAGATATATGCAATGTATATCTCAAAGGACACTGTAGAAAGGAACTCAGAATGAGACAGTATTAATCAGTTTGTAGTCAGTCAATACCTAAAAGTAGCTGATAAGAATTTTTCCAGCAGCATCTGAAACCCATGTGCTTTCTGGAATTTACCCACTTTCAGGCTGCAGAAAGGCATTTCCAGAGCTTTGATGACTGTAAAGCTGATATCTATTCCTGTTAAAATTGCTGAAAAGCATTATATCTCAAGCAGAATAGGTTGGTTGATTCTTTATTTAACCTCTGAATAGGTCAGAAATTCTTCTGTTAAACTTGTGGAAGTGTGGACAGACTCAGACACACAGCTAAGGGAGCCTACAGAATCAGAGACAGGCAGCTATGGGGAGGAGTGGGAGGAGAGCTTCTTCATGGAATAAGAGTGAGTCAGAACCATAATGGTGTTTTCTGCTTCCATCTGTAGACTCAGGGACATGACTTCTATCTCTGGTCCTGTGCTAGAGACCCTAATTCTTTTTATCATTTTAGTTATGATAATTCAGTCCTGCAGAGGATACAGAAGCACTTCACTTTATGCTTCACTATATGTGTATGGTGAAGTACCTACATAATGTGTTGTGGGCTCAAATTCATTTGTATAAAAAGCTTCTTTATGGTGAGGGTGACCAAACACTGGAAAGGGTTGCCCAGAGAGGCTATAGAGTCTCCATCTTTGGTGATATTCAAGACCCACCCAGACACAGCCCTGAGCAACCTGTTCTAGTTGACCCTACTTCAGTAAGGGTGTTGATCTAAATAATCTCCAAACATCCCTACCCGCCTTACATGCTCTGTGATTTTGTGTGTGATTAACAGAGCCTGGTTTAATATGAATTAAAATACACTGGTCCAAACATAGAAAGCATTGTATCTAGCCCAACTAGAAGTATCTACAGAATGTCAATGAAACCTTGGCTACTAGTGGACTTGTGATTTTTCTCCCATTTGAAAAACTGCAATCTGATTTATATAGTGATAAGAACTTCACCACATAAGCCTTGTAAGAGATTTGTCATGGTGTTACAGCATAGTGTCCTCATGAAGACCTCAGCTTGCAATCAGAAGAGAAAGCTACAGCTGTTGAATCAGCAATTCTCAGTGAAGCTTATTCATTGACTTCAGTCCAGTGAGCGAGAATGAAACAATACATCCAACAAATCAATGTTTGGATATCATTCTAACAAGACAGAGGCAGAGAGCTGACAACTTCAGAAACAGCAGAGTAAACCTTTGAGAACTTCCTGGCTTAAACCCAAACATAACTAATCACAACAGCTGTGCAAATAAACACAGAAGTGCTATTTTTCCTAACATCAACCAGTAATCAAGGAATGTGGCAAAACGAGCCATCAGAACTTAGAAGTGCTCACAGATAACAAACCAACATTTCAGAATGTCTGTCAGCTCCCTTATGCCAATAAGGCAAGAAAGGAAGCTGACATAAGGACAAACAGTTTTGTGCTTCGCTATAGCCAGATTTTAGATAATAAACCAATTAACACCTAAAAAAATAAAATACAAAGTTGCAGAGTGTTTGGAGGGTTAATTTGTTTCGATTTTGTGTGTGTGGGTGGGTGGTTTTTGGTTTACCTCCCAAAATTATGAGCATCAGCCTCCCTCACCACAGGGAACACTTCTCTGGTTTTGCATTTTGATCCAAGATGTTTCTTTCCCCCTTAAAATTAGAATTTCTCTCTTACTTTTGAATTTTAGAAACAGGTATCGACATTTTTTTTTTCTCTTTTTCTGCATAGTGAAATTTAATCTTCTAATTGGAACAAGAAAACTAGCTGCAGAAGGAGGTGCAAGTGCTTGATGGAAATTTAGAAGGCTCCCAACCTTCCTACCAGTAGGTGGAGCAAAAATGTCATTAATGTAGAGACAAACTTTGAAGTAGGACTCTTGTAGTCACCCACAGTGGGTGTTCCTTTTCCATTCTGCTTTTTAGCTGCTCAATCCAAGGGAGACAGTCTAACTGATTTTATGTTTGGTTTTTTTTTTTAATTGCACTTTAAGAGTAAAGGGGGGATTCTGTCTGATACAGCTTTCAGAGGCACAACAAGGAAAAATTACTCTGCCAGTTCCTTCCCTCCTGCTCACTTGTCTTGTCTGAGTATGTGGGGAGAAGAACCGGGGACGTGGTTCAGCATAGCACTGCTGTGTATGTATATTCATGGACTTCTGTTTAGCTGGCCGTTTCCTTGCTTGTAGCCCTGAGCTCAGCCCAATAGATAATCTCTGTCCTTTAGCTCTTCCATATGCATTGCTTCATTTCCCAGAACAAAGTTGTTTCATGCCACATCAGAGATAACAGGCACTCACTGAAAATAAGCTCCTTTTCCTGTCTTGGTTTTATTTAGTCAGGGACATGCTTATGCTCATGACAAAAACATGCTACAAAATCGTAGATCTTTCAAATACACAGCCTTTAAATCTGAAGTACCTCGAGTGTGCTAACATGTTGATATATTTTTCACTCAAGCAGTACTCAAGAAGCTATTAGACAGAGTACCTTATACATTAAAAGATCTTGAAAGCACCTTTCAACTTTGTTATGCTTCTGCAAGCTATGGATTAATGGGAATCAGCAGGGACTTGCTATGCAGACAGAAATACCTACAGGAATTAACATTTAAACTGAAAACCTCACAATGGAAAGCCTTGTCATCTCCTGACAGAATCATGCCTGCTGTTCCCATCCTTCACAACAAAGCACAGCTTTACACCAAATCACAGCTGAGCACTAGGATGCAAATATTCAAGATGGCCTTTGAAAAGGACATTGCAGCTAATCATCAGAGTCTTGAACAAAAATGCAGTTAGAATTTTATTATCAATTGTTAGGAACGTCCTGCCTCTAAACCCAGGTACCCCTGAACTCAAACATTTTCTGACCAACTTTGACTTTTTTACATCAGGATCTTTAGGAAATAACATTACTGTGGTATTTTTGTGTCAATGTGGGGTCAGTTTAGAAAGTGTTAATTGGGGTATATTCAATGAATTTAATGGTGCTTTAGTTACTTCATCAGCTAATATTAATTTCTTCTTATAACATAAAAACATTAATTCAGTTTTGATTCAATAGATTTGGCATATTAACAAAACCATACTTTTTCACATGGCAGTATTTAGCGGCTTTCTAACTAAAAGGAATGATACTGAGAGAAATTCTTTCAGAATTTTAATTAAATGGTGAAAGTTAAATTATAGTGCTTCTTACAATAAGAGCAATGGAGCTTGTGAAGGGTCTGGAGCACAAGTCTTATGAGGAGTGACTGAGGGAACTGGGGTTGTTTAGCCTGGAGAAAAGGAGGCTGAGGGGAGACATTATTGCTATCTACAGCTACCTGAAAGGGGGTTTCAGTGAGGTGTCAGTCTGTTCTCCCAAGTAACAAGTGATAGGACAAGAGGAAATGGCCTCAGGTTGCACCAGGGGAGGATTAGATTGGATATTAGGAAAAAATTCTTAACTGAAATGGAACAAGCTGCCGAGAAAAGTGGTTCAATCCCCATCCCTGGAGGTATTTAAAAGACATGTAGATGTGGTGCTTAGGGACATGGTTTAGTGGTGGACTTGGCAGTGTTAGGTTTATGGTTGTACTCAATGTTCTTAAAGGTCTTTTCCAACCTAAATGATTCCATGATTCCATGATTATGAAATTTAGGGCACCTAAGACTAAAAGCGTGAGTTCCAGTGAAGTACCATCCCAGCAAAATTTCTAAATTTACACAATTGAGACAACCTTCATTTTTTTAAATTTATCATTAGGAAGCAGTACATAAGCTACTAGATTTTTAAACCTCAACAGGTTGTTTAATACATTATATATGTTAATACCATATAGAAGAAAAGGTAGTCCGCACCAACAGATTCACCTAAGCAGGGTATACAAAGGCATATGTTCTGGACCTTTGCCAAAGCACTTACTACCTGCTAGTGAGATGGATGAAATTTAAAGGCACTTTCAGATAGAACTTGACAATTGCAAATCAAGAGCTTATGATTTAGTACACAAACAAAACAAGATACATTCAGATCAAGGTTCCTTCCCCCTCACCACATCTTGGCTATGTAAAATTATGCACAGAAAAAGTGTCCCAAATCAGTGTCTTAACGGCACAACAAAAAATCACTGAGAACTTTACAAGCTCTCTCCTGTCTAGCCACATGTTTGAGAGTCTAAACTGACATGCACAGATTTCAAAACCTGGTTCAGTAAAGGTTTGTGATAGTTTCCAGAGCTATAAAAGAGGATAGTAAAGGGCCCCCAGGCACCCTGAGTTGAAATAAATTGTTAATGTAAGCATTTTGACTTGCAGCGGAGGGGAATGATGCTTCCATAATTTTAATAGCAAATTCATTCCTTATTTTATTTTCCTGTTTCTGTGTCTTGGAAATATATATCTTGCCAGTCTATTGCTCCCACTGGCTCAAAACAGCCACTGACCATAATGCAACATCACTCACCTGCATTTGACAAAGCAGTGACATTTAACTTTCCCTGTTCATAAGTAAGCAGAAAGACTTCAAAGGATGGTCTAAATACATCCAATACTCAAACTAAAATAAGCCTAATTTCAGGAGGTTAATAAAGGAAAAAGGAAAATATGAGTACTGATAAATTCAGAATAGAAGTACAAAAACCATATTTCTTGCAAATGGCTCTCTCAACATTTCTTTGAACTCTGACTTGTAGTATCTGAAAGTATGTTAGAGGAAATAGACTCTTTTTATAAGAATTCTTCTTATATTTTCCATAGATTTCAAAAGCAAAAATGGCCAAAATGTCTCTTCAAATTTAGCCATAAAATGTAAAAGGTCAATTTACTAAATGCAATCCTAATAAAACAGCTAGTTAATATATTTTACTATAGTTAAAATGTTTAATATATTCTATTAATTTTTAACTCTAAAGGGATTTTGTTATGAAGTTAGAGAATTCAGCAACTCAAGATACTTTCTCTGGCAAAAATTAATAATCTTAATTAATAATCATATATGCCAAAAAATACCAGAATAATACAAAGAAGCCCTGAGAGCTCAACATCTGGAAGAGTAATTACATCCTGCACTATAAAAGAAAGAACAGTTGCTTGTGGAAGCAAGTGAAGGAGAAGAAAATCAGTGGAAAAAGCCAATATCAATATATCAAGGGTAAATCCCACTTGACCAATCTGGTTGCTTTCTATGAGGAAACAATTTGTTCAGAGCAGAGGATGTCATTTGCCTTGATTTTAGCAAGGCTTTTGACACAGTATCCCATGACATCATCCTCACTGACAACCTGGTAAGATCCAAACTGGACAGATGGACCACAAGATGGGTGGATATCTGGCTGAATTGTCAAGCTCTGGGGGTGGTGGTTAATAGCTCAAAGTCAAACTGGCAGCTGGTTAGGAGAGGAGTTCCTCAGGGGTGGATAATGGATCTGATAATGCCCTGGCTCCAAAATGGCAGATGAGGATGATACTTTAAATCATCTTTTCACACCCTTCTTCTTGGACTACTTCTGTCTGCTCTCCCTCTTAAACAAGTTTTCAGCTAAAGAACTTTAATAGGAATGAAAGTATATCCATGGCAACGTTGAGATTATCACAATCTAGTAGCCTTATTTGGTTTTAGTTTGGTTTTCTTGGGAACTCCTAAAGGCATAGCAAGCTCTAAGTCTGTCTTTTTAACCCAAACTTGGCTAAATCCACATGAACAACAGAACAGACATGGCATACAGTAATGCTAAAATTCTTTCTAAAAAACATTTGGAGATCACAATTATTTGTCATCACTGTCAAAGATTATTGACTTAAACTACTAGATTTGATTTCTGCAGGTCAGGAAATCATGCTCATCTATAATTTTAAAATAGTCCAAGGGTGTTTTTCACATAGCAGCAGTAGAGTTAGTGCTTAGAAGTATTCAGTTTTATGGCATATTTCAGGGAATTGCCATAGAACAAGATTGATTCCTAAAAATGGCAATACGCTCTAGCAATATTTTAACATTTGTATCTTCTCTTGTTCATCTCTATACATTTCTTTTTCATCGTGTAGTTCAACTTGATGCAATCTCTCAATTCCATCACTGTAAAAAAAAAAAAAATAAAAAATAGAAATCATGAGCTGTAAAAGGCATCAAAAGCTTAGTGACTTATGCTTGCCTTCACAGGTGACTGTGAGGATGTGTGATATCTAAATGAACTGTTTTGCACTAAATGCTCGCTGCAAGCAGTTAATTTCTGTTCAAGCATCCCAATATCATGTGTCAGTACGAGGGTAAACATCTTTTGGAGGTAGGTAAACGCTTGTTCTCTTTGACATTAATTACTGGTGGCTACTTTTACAGAAGGTTCTGCAGCCCTTTAGAAAGTAATTTGATAGCTTTATTTCATTTGTGTGTATGACATGACTAAGCCTGACAGACAACAGATTACTCAATCTATGTTAAACAGCTCCTAAATTCAGGAAAGTGTGATTTGAATGGAGTCCTAGGGCTTCTGTCCATCAATATTTTCACTCCACTACAGGAATATCAATAGTTCACCAGCAGTAATTCAGAATCTCACTTCCATTATTTGCTGTGTGGAGTTCTTGGATGGTTTGCTTCTGCGTGTCTGTGGTTTTGAATACCTAATTTTCATGCCTCTTTAACAGATATTTGTTATTCACTGTAAAAGATTAGCACAACCTCTGTTGAATTGAAATTTGATTGCCATGATTTTCTGTAAAGACAATTCCTTTTTTGACTAATTCTTGCTCTTTTCCACCTTATTATTCTTGGAGTGTATAAAAACTTTTGGGTTAAGAATTTAACTGAACTCTTGGCTCCACTCACAGTAAATAACATCCTCTTAATGATATCACCACAACAATCTTCAGCCTTGTGGGTTGTGGGGTTTTGTTTGGTTGGTTGGTTTGGTGTTTCTTTTGTTCCCCCTCTCCTAAAAAAACCCCAACAAAAACCAAACTAAATCTAAACTTGTTTAAGAGTCTAACTTGAGAAACTACACAAGCTCATATTGCCAGAATTTACAGAAGAATATTTAGGAAAGATAGCTTGCTATTCCTTTGGAATCGTGCCTCTCTGGTCATGAAGGGGGAAAAAATCTCAATTTCTGTTTTGAAGCAACTGGACTGTTCTTTGTAGTGATTAGTTCAATTTTTCTGTAACTCAGTATAATTCCTTCAACATAGAATCACACAAACAAATGACTCAGTGCATGCTAAAATATGATAATGTAAATAAACACTTCAGCAGTTCTACTGATAAGGATGTTCTGATTCTGATATTAAGTAAATAGAGTCTGTGAGGGGGCACATCTACAAAAGATGCTTGTCAAGATGTTGTTTTAAAATATAAAAGATAAAGTCTTAAACTGCTTAATGTGTTGGAAATAATTTGGCCCTTATTTGGTAAGATTGGCTGCATGTCTGGCCTTGCCCAGATGGTCAAAAAGTAGTTCATCTTTCAGACCTGAAAAAAAGAAATTGTATTGTAGTGTATATTTACATCGTGAACACTTGGAAGTCTGTCAGTATACTGAAGCATAATTTGTTGCATGAACATTTTACATATTTCCTTTGAGCATTACAGCAGTTGTGAACCAATTATCTCAGGTATGGAACATGTGAATTGAACATGAATCTTCACTTCACTGGGACAGAGGCTATGGCATTATTGTGCTAGGGTCAAGTAGCTGCGGACATTATTCTAACATATACACCAGGATATCACTTCAATATGTTCTATTTAATTTCTTTCAAATAGGAACTTATTGGAAATTATAAAGTTCCAGGTCATTATTTAAGTTGGAATAGACAGTGCATTTAGTAAGTAAGTTGGAATAGTCAGTGCATTTTCTCTTGGTGCTCCTTTACCTGGAAATAGGAACACTGGTCACAGCATCACTGGTGGGTGACTCATCCCACTTTCAAACTTAAACTCAGTCAATAACCTGTATAATATGAGCAAGGATCTTTTCTAAAGTGTCAGATGCAACGTGTAGGCCCAGCATTTGCTTCCTTCACAGTGTTCTTCACACTATCAGTGTAGGCTGACCTGGGCCCGTTGCTGCTTCCCCAGAGAAAATTTGGCAGGTGAAGTCCAAGATGAGGCAAAGACAGCCATGTAGAGCAATACCACCCCCGGGCGTTGGGAAGCCCTATACCGAGCACCCACTCACACAGCCATGGGCAGTAGTGGACTGCCACATACTCCAGGACACTCTCTATCTGGACATTGTTATTACCTGGGCCTAGTCCTTGGGTAGCTGTTGTTCATTTCCTTGGTGAAGGAAGGGGACTTCTGTGAGCTGGAAAAAACCCTCATGTATTTTCTGTGTGGTACAGCACATTCCCCCTCTCATTTTACTTGTAGCCTCCTCTCTCAGTGCCCTACCAAAGCCACAGAATTCCCTTGCCAGACACATCCTGACCCTGCTCAGTCCAGCTGTTCGCAGCACTGTGGGAAGGAGTCAAGGTGGAGGGGAAAGGAAGGATTATTTCCCATTGCTTAGCTTGTCATATCTTTGGAAAAAAAACATTTGGTTCTGCCTTGGCTACTTTTAGGCAGCAACACATGCTGCCAGGAGTGCTTCACTCAGCATTTTCCATTGGCTCTCTTCCTTATACTTTTAATCACCCCGTGTTTGTGGGTGTTTGGGGGGTTGTTTTGGTTTTTTGTTTTGTTTTGTTTTGTTGTTGTTGTGTTGGTATTTTTTTGTTAGTGGTCCCTCATCATAATTTTTCACACTCATTTTTCATTTCAGAAAGTGCTTTTTGGTTCTCTCAGGAGAGGTAGATCAGTCCAGCTCTAGCAAAACCTAACACTAGCCATAAGCAGACGCCCAGTTCCAAGATGGCACTGATATGCTTCTGCTCTGCCTCCAATATTTGGCCCTTTTCTATATCAGAATTTCTTTCATGTAACTAGCAAACAGCGTTAATAATGTCCAGCTAGCACTGTAAAGTGGCAGACCCAAGAAATCAATATTGCCAGGGACAGCACTCTAACATATATGACAGGTTTTATTACTCAAAAATTACTTCAGTATAGTCTATTTAATTCCTTTCATATAAGAACCTATTGGGGGAAAAAAAGGTTTTATTTCTGAGTCACAGTTGCATTTGACATCCAGTGCCACTTCTGTTTTCCTTTCTTTTAAGGAAATTTGAATCACACAAGTGTCAGTAGAAATTAAGCTATGAGCCTCTAAGCCAAATACAATCATGGTCAACATACAAAGCACAAGTTCCCGACAGCAATCTGCATCCGAGCTAACCTCTGAAAGTTAAACATTTTTCTGTATTGCATACACATAACGATTCAAAACCCATTACAAATGTCTGACTATAACCACCACTTTTTAAATAAGTTTAGAGTTCTTTTACATGATAATGCCTGATTTTGCAAACAGAAGTTTGAAGATAACCAAGAATAGTTATTAAGTATCTTTCCTAGGGAAAAAAATAAAAAAATAAAAAAAAAAATCTATACATAGGCCTTTAACAATCGGCTGCATTATGATGGCACAGTGCTTTTCTAACTGTGCATGAAACTGTCTAGGTGTAACGGATCAACATCAGTGTGTAACATGTAGTCTCCAGTTATGGCATCAAAAATATTTAACTTTTAAGAACTTTTAATGTAAACCCATCAAAACCTAAAATATCCATCTTTGTAATTTTTCAGAACTTTCAGCAGTCAATATTAAACAGGACCTCCTTCCTTCTCTGTAAATGAGAGCATAACGAAAGTCATTGCTCATCAGCTGGCCCATTGAAATTAACATTCTGCAAAACAAAGCACTTCAAGCTAATGCCCTTTACTTCTACATTTAGAATTGAAGCACTATTCAAGCTATCTCTAGTCAGCTGGCAAGTATTAAATCACCAAGCTATGATAATACGGTTGCATGCTTCTCTGAAAACTATGGGATTTTTGATGGCAATCACAGCAGGCAGAGCATGTGTCCTTAGATATTCCTGCTACAGAGGAAGGAAAATAAAGAAAATCTGTCCACTGCAGCTATTTAAGAAATTTTTACTCAGTATATAACCCACAACGACCTTTGAAAATGTCAGTTAAAATATAGTAAAAAAAAAGTCAAATATAGGACTACAGTAAAACCTACCCAGAACAATCTGTTTTCCACTTCCTTTTTAACCATAGAATTTACTCATTTTCCTTCATCTACCTTAGTTTAAGTCTCTGCCTCCTTCCACATGTGTTCAGATTTCTTCTACAGCTTTGCCATACAGGGAGCTATTTAGGCTTATTATGGCTCCAGTCCTGTCCAATACTTACAAGTTTCTGGACAGGTTTCCAGTGCCATAAATTTGAAATATCATACTCAGGTTAAAAGTTAACACTAAAATTAGAATTTCAAAATGCATTTTCTATTGATTACTATTGTCAGCTAATTAACTCTGAAATTAAAAAACATCTGAGCATTGGATCAAATATATACACTCAATATGACTACCTACATGACTGAATATTCTAACATCATTGTGAGAAAAGAAACATTATTGAGAAAAAAATACCAATTTTCCAAGTAATTTATTTAAAATAAAGTCTCCATCAGTGACAGGCTGAAAGCTGGGAAGTGGTGCTGATCCTGAATACTTGAACCCAGGTAAAAGTAACTAACACTAAGAATCCAAACTTGTCTTTCAGTACATGTATTTATATACTCAAGAACTCTGGGTAATCCCATTTCAGAAGAAAAACTAATCTTTTCAAGGCTTATGATTTGGCATGCCACCGTCACACAATGAAGTGGAAGGGACTGGAATATTACAGTATTTTGACCAAACACTTTTCATACATAAATGACTTTTGCTGTCTTCACCTCCCAGCCCACTTTATTTGGGAGGGTTGAAAGGAAACCTTCCCTAGGACACTTGCTGTTTAATAAGCACTTTCATATCTTTAAGCAAATATTTTCAGAGGTGCCAACTGTCTTTAAAATGGAAGCAAACATACCCAAAAGGTATTTCTCCATCATGCAGAGAAGAATGTCACTTCTGGATTAGATTTATCGCTCTTCTAAAAAACACACATCACCATCAACAACACAAAACATGAGGAGAATGGAGCATGACAGCTAGAAATTATTTGGACAGCAATGCCAAAGCTACTTACTGAAGACTTCCCTGTGGAATTTTTTTATATTAGCTGCATGCAAATTTATACAGCCACTGAAAGAAAACTTGCCCTACTAAAAGGTAAGGTAAGAAATACAAGGCAGGTAAGTCCCTATGAAATCATGTGCAACAATATGGAATAGATCCCACCTCCATCCTTTACTAGTTAATCTAGATGACGAACATTCCCTTACTCCTCAAAAGGTGGATCTGGAAATTCAAAGAGGAGCATAGGTATAATTTCAAGCTATTAGAGAATCCATTGAGACAGGTCAGTTCACATTGTCCTATTTAAACCAGTTATAAACTATTGTTAAGGAAAGCAAGAATAGGTAGATTGATGGAGCATATTACACAGTTTCTAGAAATAAACAGGTTAGACTTAACGCTTGATAGTTCCCAAGGAAGCCATCCTTACACTCAGCAGAGCACTCCAAGAAATGACTGCTTGTCAAGACATAGAGAAATGGAGATATTCCTCATCCACTGAAGGGCAAATCTGGAAGCCTTGGTGGTATCACTGCCATAGCTCTGGGCTGACAGACAATTGTTCCCAACAGCCCCTCAAAACAACACGCATCAATCTGGCTTCACTAATCGTGAGTAAAGGAGAAGGGCTGGTTTTATATGCCTATATGAAAGCTTGGAGGCATAATAATATCCAAATACTGTTCACATTTTTGTTTTTTTTCTTTTCATAGCCATTAGCAGATAGAGGATTTGATGAAAGCAGTTAAACCTGCTTTATGAATGACAAGATTCCTGAATGGGAGATAATATTCAAGATACAGAAGCTTCAAAGACTTTTGCCTTTTTTTGAGAGGCAAAAGCTAGGAAATGGTTCAATCTAACACCGCTATGAGCAGAAGTCCTTATTCAACATTAGCACCCCTTCCCAGGCTTGCAAAAAGTATAATTCTGTGAGCTCTGAGATTACCAAGACCTGTTTTTCTACAGAGCCAAAACCTGTTTTTCTACAGACATGTACTTCAGTTTGACCATGCTCTAGCTTTCCCAGTAATAACTTATTTCTCCTACCTGCCTGGCTGCAACTGTCAGTGAAACTTCAATTTCAACATAAGTTGAACATTTGGAGAGTGCTATCCTTCTATGAGATCTGGCAGAAATGGCCCGAGAGCTTTGACAGTTAGAGACACACATGAAGAAACTTGTTTCTCTAGGGAAGCAGCTGAGAGTTCAGGAGAGATGTAAAGCTATTCAGTGTTGTATGGAAGATAATTTAACAATTCATTACAGAAAAAGTGCTCTTGATAATAACCTATTCCACATATTTTAATATTTATGGTTGGCATCTGATATGATCAGAAAATGTGACACCTGAGGACTAGTGACTGACTCTGACCTTTTTTAGATTATTTTTCTTCTGTTGAATCTGTCAGATTCCTGGAAGTGCCAGGATTGTTCAGAGAATAACATATTAATTTAATTCAAGAAGCTCATACATCTGTGGCTACATTTGTTACCACTAAATAAGCCAAAAAGCTGTATGAGCAGATACAACTAGTTGCTACTTTAAGAAGTGTTAACACCCACCAGTTTGTGAGGAGTGGTACCGTCTTCCTGGCAAATGACCAGGAAGGACAGATGAAAACTTCACTGAGAATGTGCTCCTGCTGTGATTTAGTATGTTCTAAATCTAAGGGAAAAGAAAATCACGAACACTGGGAATTAAGGCATTATACAGTGGTTGTACATCTGAAGGGTCACTTAATTTTCACTCACAGTTAAGGGTCTTACTGAGAGGGGGAAAGAAAAAAGTATGAGTATACTAGAAATGCTAAGTCTCTTGTTGATATAAGCTAAACTGACGTGAACATAGTCTCTGTAAATACAGAGGGCTGGAAACATCAGGTAATAATGGAAAGACTAGTATCAAACCCGTAATAAGAGTAATTTAATATAATTTCCCCATTTCTAACCCTCTGTCACAATAAAGGATTAATATTTTCTCCCCTCATTAGAATATTTGTCAAGAAAATTAGCTATTACAATTTTAAAATACCATTTATTGAAAGAGTCCTGAGCTAGTCTACTTTGGCCTCTTCATGTTGAGTATTTAATTGGCCAGCAATTCCATTCCTTCTTTTGTTTATAGTGCTATAACCTACCAAGAATGTCTGGCTTTTATCAAAATATAGCATTGCTAGGTCAAAGAATATATTATGCATTATAATTCTATGTTAATCTTGAAAATATGATATAGTTTTAATAAGTAAGCATGTATACAGTAAAATATGGTCTGCTATACTTACAAGAGCAATTTCTTGGAATGAAATTGCAGAAATCTTTAGAAAATTAGAAGAAATAAACATATGGAAAATGTATCAATGTCCAGAACTATTCAGACCAATAATGAGCTTTTAAAATCAAAATTTATGTCAGTATGTGTACAAGTATTTTATATGGTGAGGTTGAGATATTTACCAGATGGGAAAGGAAAGCAACATTTGAAGTCCTGCCTATTGTCTTTTTATCTTAGAATGGGTATGTGAAAAATAATGAAATAAATTTACCCGACAATATTGTAGAACATAAAATTGTGGGGTGGAATGTGCACCAGTCCAAGCAAACATATGGATTTTTCTCATCAAATACATGCTCAAATTGCTTACTCTAGATTTATTCATTACTTAGAAAGTATCAGAATTAAGATTAGGTAAACTTGGCTTGCTTCCCCACCCCCCATCTGTTACAATATTCTGTTTCCCGCTATACTTATGCAGTTAGTTTTGGAGGTGTCAGTGCTCATTTCATTTCAGTATTTCATTTTCCATTGTTTATTGTAGGATACATGATACATAGCTTTGTATAATTTTTGTGAAGTCCAGTTCAAGAAGTTGCTTTGTTTATTGATATTTCTCTACCATGAATTATTAAGTTCCAAAATAATAATAATAATAATAATGATAATAATAATAATAATAATAATAATAATGGACAGAAAAGACAGAAAAGGCAAAAGTAGTCCATTTTGGATGCCCAAACTGACACCAGTATGATTTTTAATACCAAAATCATAACTGACTATTATCAAAGTAGACATTTTCTTGATGAAGTTTCTGTTTACTTCATTTGCAGCTGCATTGCTCCTATTGCTGCAAAAGAGATTTCATGAACTGAAGAATACAGCAAAATCCTTCAAAAATCTTTACATGAAGTGCTCTACAAAATGAAGATAAGAATCCACATCTCCAGAGCAGCCTTTTTCTTCAACCATAAAAAACCAAAACCAACCAACCAAGCAAAAAAAAAACAAAACCCAAACAAAAAAACCCCAAACATACCCAACAACAACAAAAAAAACACAACCAAAACCCAAAACACTTTCTGCCTTGTCAGAGGATCTTGCCTGAGTTGTTTATATTTCTTCACTAGAAACTTGATCTGAGTCAAGAGTAACTACAGTGTAAATTTCACTTATCAAGTCTGTGCACAAAAGAAACAACACATAAAATAATGCAACTTGAAATTATATATTCATTGCACCTGAAGTAAAAGAGAAAATAAGATGCATACATTTTGACTTTTTTCTTCTCTTCCTGAAAACACAGGGTTCTTTAAATAAAGAGCCTTATGGTTCTGAAAGATTATAAGCAAATCAGACTTGTGCAGAGCCTGCAAAAGGCTGTAGCAGTTTCAAGATCCATACTGTTCACGAAGTTTGCCTGGAACTGGCAAGGCTCTCACTGTACTCCAAACCTAGCTTTGTTACGTGCTTCCTTCTCCTCTGCTATCACTGTGCTGCTACAAGCAAGTGGGTTTTACTTTTTCATTGATTGTATACCAGGCTTATTAATAAAAGGATATAAGACCAGTTCAAGTAGTTGAAGGAAGAAGTCCTTTTACCCTGGAAGACACCTCCAGGCACTCACCCAAAGCAATTTATTCCCACAGTACCACCCTTTTATCTTCATGAATTTACTTTTATCTTCATGAAAATACATCAGGTTTGGATTGAGATTTCAATATTACTTGTAAACATAGTATCAATGATTCAAGCAATTCTAAGTGACATTTAATTATGAGGCTTCTTGTCATGTTTCTGATTTGGTTAAAGAAAGAATAGCGGTAAAGCAGACTATTCACCTAAATTAACCTCTAGTGCCTTACAAACAAGAGAATCTCTCTCCTAATGATACCTTGATTATTTTATTTTTTATCTACACCTGTATGTTGCTAACCAGTAGCAAGCCACACTTGTTAATGGATACTGCTCTAGATATTTTACAGATAATTCCTCTCTTTATAATAGCTGCTATAAATGAAATATCAAGGTTAAATAGGATATAATCTTTGACAAGCATCTAAACTTTAGTTCAGCAGTGAAGAGAAACAAGATGATTGTGAGAGGGTGCTAATACACAGGAGGTTATGAAGATACTTCCTGCAGAAGGTCAACCTGACACCTCTCCTAGGTTATGCTGCTAAAGCTGGCCTCTGTTTACAGCTTCAGGAGCAGGCATTCTGTGTTTGTAGCTAACAGAAAATTGAACCTTTTTACCAAACACTCACACCTGCTTTTAATCCCACTTTGACCATGGGATTCATAAATTATAAACTTGTGCTATCAGGATCTGTGCTTCACTATTAGAAGAAGCCCTGGTTAGCTGAAAAGTGAACTGTGTTCATTCAGCATGGGTTGAACACACTCCACAATTTTTTTACTGAATGCTCCTGATTAACAGAAAAAACTACATTTCTGCTCTGATATCTTAAAAGTGTCTGAACTTAATGCAAGTTCCACAGGATGCCTGTTTTGCAGTGATTCTCATACAAGGATTTTTTTTTTCTTTTTGAGGCGGGAGGAACAACCTACCAACCAAAAAACTCAGCAAAATGAGGAGTTTGCAAAAGTATGATACCTTCACTGTTTTTCACTCCTATAGAAAAATCAAGAATAATCATGTATTTTCAGAAGCAGGTATTTTTTCCAGCTGACTTCTCCTTCAGAAGTTTCTTATTTTAGGTAATTTCTCATGCAGTTAGGAAGAATATGGTTTGTTAATAAATTAAATGCTGAGGTGATACCTTTTTTTGTTTTGTTTTATTATATATATATATCTGTCCATCAGTTTTGACTTTAAAGCCTTGCCTCAGGCTTTGTTCCTTGTCTTCAGTACTGTTAATATGAAAAAGAAGACAAAGTAAGCAGTTTGTCACTTGCAAAAGGGGATGAAAATAGAGGACCTCAGTTTTCCAAGTATTTATAAATCCTTGTATTGGGGTCGATAGATTGAAAAGTTCATACAGCTGACTGAATATAGAATGATTAATTGTTATTTTTTCCAACAAAAATATACTTGGTATCCAGAGTTTACCAAGTAATAGCTAAGCAAACTTTGTTTCTAGTCTACTGAGAACATAGGAACTACATTTGTGTCCTTACTAAGGGACAGGTTGTCCTGCAGAAATCAATGATGATAGAGTTCTTCATGAACAATAAATCTGATCATCTAGCTGTTGGAGTTTCTCTTGCATTATCACTTCCAGATGTGTAGTACTAATATTTCATTCTAAGTATTACTAACAGTAAGAATACTTGAAAAAAAAATAAATAGACATAACAGAATTGTTAATTCATTTGAAAAGTTCACTTTTGGGGTATGAAATGCTCTGTTGTCAGAAATTTTCCAATCAAGGCTATCAAATGCATGGGGTAATCAGACAGGGAATACCCAAGCCTTTTGGCATACTGGACAAGAGGATGCTACATTCTGAACTAGATATACCAGTAAAATAAAATTAGTTATCTTTCACTGTGCCAAGGAGAAATCTGCATTTGCGACTCTATGCATAACAGTTTTCAACATACAGTGAAAAAAATGATCCCCAAATATCACAAGGGACATAACTGTTTTTCTAGAATTTTAAGGTCTCATAGGGTGTTTAGTTGGGTAGGGTGGTTGGTGTTTAGTGAGAAAATTAAACTGAATCCAAAGTCTACTTGGACACTATGTTTTAGTCCCTATATCACTTAGTCCTGCCTAAGAAGGCATGAGCTTTGCCACCTCACAATACTTGACAGTTTTTGGAGTAGTACGAGTGTGAGGCAGACACTGAGGAAAGAAGCGGAGGAAAAAAACCCAACCCAACGACAGCAAAAACGACACCCAGTCCTGAGTTTCTTTGTGAACAGCAGATGCACTAAAATAACTGAGCAATTAGGTATTATAGAATCACAGATTCACAGAATCTTAAGATTGGAAAAGACCTCTAAGATCATCAAGTCCAACCGTCAACCCAACATCATCATGTCTACTAAACCATGACCCAAAGTGCCATGTCTACATGTTTCTTAAACACCTCCATGGATGGTGGCTCCACCACCTCTCTGGGCAGCCTGTTCCAATGCCTGACCACTCTTTCAGTAAATAAATTTTTCCTAATATCTAATCTAAACCTCCTAAATCTATTTTCTGTCCTTTATGCTATATATTTTGCCTTTTTTTTTCCCCTCTTTTTTTCTGTTTAATAAAATACTGTTTGTCAAGCTAGTTCATTATAATTTATGAGTAAGAAGAACTGAGAACCAAGTTTAACACAGGGAGCCTTCTTTGGAATATGCTACTTCCCCACAGAATTTTGCCATTGTGCGCAGAAGTTTTGCCACATAAACATTTCCTTCAAGTGCCCCAATTCCACAGCAGATTACAAAGAAACTACTGTGCTCTATAAACCATCATATTAGCCATAGATTTGCTCTGTGTTTAGAATTATCAACCTTTGAGTCTTTGCATAAAAGAACGTGAGTCTGACATCAGAACTCATATCTAGGAAGGAGACATCACCCTTTTATTGTTATTAGTTAAAGCTTATTCATTATTTGAGAGATCTTTATTTCAGTCTCAGTTTAGACTGATTTGAACCTTTATCTCCAGTCTGAGTTCCCAGGCCACAAAGATAGGGAATAAACTTATGTAGAGCTTTAATTTGCCCCAGGTGAAACTGTATCACTTCTTTGCTTAACACACACACACACGCCCAAAGAAAACGACCACTGTGTCAGGAAAAGCATTATTATAGAAAGTGACAAACCAAAGAATCTAATATATTACATGAAAGACCCAAAGAAATTTAAACTGAAGAACGTGAGTTCCATCCTAAAATTGGATATGTAAGTCCATTGTGATATGTAGGTTCAGTTTTCTTGTCTAAATTAAGTGTGTGAATATCTGAACCCAGATCTTGCATCACAAGTTAGCCCTCTGTTCACTAGGCTAGATGTGAGAAAGCAATTTCTAAAAGTTGTTGGATTTGTTGGGTTCAGGATTACTGACTAATATTGGCTTCATAGATAATAAAATGTGGCAAGTATGTTATTACTCAAATTGGATTAGGGCATTATGTAGTTTATGCTTATATAGGACATTTCAATCTAAGGACATAAATTATGTAATTATATATTTATATGTATACACAAAATGGTTATGATGAATAGCTATCCGCAATGGGTTAGCTGACCTGGCGAAAGCAAGACTTCTGCTACTGGTTCAGTTCAACTGTTGTGCCCTGCAGAGTTCCGGTTCAATAGGACCAAGGTGACCATTATTTCATTACATGGAAATAGATTAAGTAATAATTAGTAAATTAAGAACTTTGAGAATTGATGGAACACCATACAAGAACTGGCTGGTTTCTAAATTTTTTAGTTTCATTTCAGATTCTCTGGAGAAAATAACATCAGAACTTTTTTAAGTATGGCTTTTTTTCTTTTTCTTCATTCTGTTTGTTGTTTTTTTTTTTTTTTTCTTTTTTCTTTGTTTTTACAATAGCCTGCAGAATTATTTGCTTAAGGATTTGGTTTTGGTAGTTTTTTCAATGATCTGATATCATCGGATATTAAAAGCACAGGAAATTTGTGATACAATCCTACAAATATTGTGTCTATTTACCAGAGTAACCTTGCAGTTTGTTACATGACTTTGAGAAACTGAATGCTTTCACTCAAGTGTCAAGATATTTGCTAAAAATTATCAATAAGCAATATCTTCCATGGGCATATCTAGACTAGCTTGAAAGATTAACCAGAGTCGTTGACATATAATGATATCTATCAGGTAATTTCACATACAAAGAGGCTGCCTGACAGAATAACTAAGACTCACCAGACTTTTCCTGGATAAATATGTTAAAACCCAGAGCATCTAAGATATGTCTCCCTTTCTCCCCCCTTCCTCTTTTCTTTTCTTTTCTTTTCTTTTCTTTTCTTTTCTTTTCTTTTCTTTTCTTTTCTTTTCTTTTCTTTTCTTTTCTTTTCTTTTCTTTTCTTTTCTTTTCTTTTCTTTTCTTTTCTTTTCTTTTCTTTTCTTTTCTTTTCTTTTCTTTTCTTTT
>VXBL01001721.1:130404-183656 GCA_013400195.1 Aramus guarauna
CCTCTTCTCTTCTCTTCTCTTCTCTTCTCTTCTCTTTCTTCCCTTTTCTCTTTTCTCTTTTCTCTTTTCTCTTTTATGTTCTTAAACCCAGTTGTTCAAGCTGTTGCCTTGCATAAAAGATCATACATTAAAATGAGGATGCAGTACATACACAATTGAATGTTCTAAAAAGCTATAGAACAAGATTTTAATCATGCTGTTATAATGTTGACTAGAAACAAAGGAGGTGACTTTTTCTTAGTTACTAAGATTTCTTCTTAAGTGTCTCAATGGCTCAGTTGTCTCAGAGAAAGCTTGACAGTGCCCATTGTAAACTCTTTCAGATGAGGACTGCCTTGTTATGCCTGCCGCAACAGAGGCTTGATCAACATTTCAGCTTTTGTATGACTGTTTTTTGTCTGTACCATCTGATGCGCTAAGCTTTGTTAGTTCTCCTAGAAGCCTTAAAATATGCAAAGTTCCATTCCTCAACGAAGGAAAGATACTCTTAACACATTAGTTCATAGCTCTGTATTACCTGGCATCATAACCATCCGAGACAGTCAGAAGCCAGACAGAAAAGCAAAGCAGTTCCTTATTTATATCATTGAAAAGATAGCTTCCAACAGCAACAAGCAACTGGGGACAGCAACAACTTCAATGAGATCTGCTGTCAGCTATCACTCATACAATTGTGCTTTGATGTCATTTTATCTTTGTGCTTCCTCCCACAAGAGATCCTTTGAAGTCGTTCTCAAGTCTACGTTTAGTCATGTATGCAATATATCCCATTTTTATTCAAGCAAAGCCTTAAGCAGCTGGCTATAATCAAAGCTAGTCATCAAAGAAATGTGTTCAAGCTACAATACTGTCCAAGATGATGTCTCATGTCATAAGGCATGACAACTACTTTTAAAGGAATGCTCTCGAAGCATTACCTGAAGTAAGATTTTTACTGTGGAACTGCCAATTCAATAAACAAGATATATTTAACAAGTTGGGGTTTTTTTTCCTTTTTTTTTTTTTTTTTTTTTTTTTTTTTTTTTAATACTTCAAAGAAAGCTGCTAAAGGTATGATTTAGATTTGTAATTTGTATAGAGGTCTCTGCTTTTCTTATAAATGCAGAGACTTAAATTTTTCATCTCAAATCTACAAATACAGACCTGTTCACAACGGTCCCCAGGAAAAAAAACAGACCCTGAAGTAGGTCACCATGTGCAATTTGAAATGCGCCAGAGAAAGCTGTCTAAAGGCAAAATACAGGCATGTCTACCTTCTTTTGTTTTCCCATATTTGAAGAAGTTTTATGAAATGTAGACAAGCTCAGAAAATGACAGAATCTACATAGTTTTTTTCTTCCTCAGAGAAAGCAGGTTGAGTACAACTGAAAGTGCATACCAAGAATCTATTACTGGGCAATATCTTGAAATATAGCAAAGCACTGAAATTAGACTGGATTACAAAGAAACTTCTGTTGCCCTGGAATGTATCAGTGATGCTCTGACTCACATATGACAAGCAGATAAAACTGTGAGGCTTTAGGTTGGACTAGTTGCCAGAGGAGTAATAAATGATACCATATAAAAGTGACCAGAGATCCTTTGAACTACTGTGTTAAAAGTAAAGATTCTGACACAATAATAGAGTAGCACACAATCATGTAGTGGGTTGTGCATGAGACAAGAGATGGATAAATAGTTTTAAGCTCAAGATAATTTAAGCTAGCAACAACACTCTTGAGTTCAATATGAAGTTGATATATTGAAAATAAAATGCACTTTATCATCTATATACATATTTTCCTTTTTTTAGATTATATATTTAGCTCAATAACCTCTTAAAAAATGAAAGCCCCTTACCATTAACTTCACTAAACTGAAAACAATTGCTAAACACTAACCTAAACAAGAACTAACAACTGAGAAGTTTATAGTTTATACAGATAACGTGTATTTCTACTTATCACCCACCTAAGCCACAGAAATATCATAAAGATAATACAACTATTATACTTAATTGTATGCCAAAACCTTCAGGTATAACTGTAATGTAGCAGCAAACCATCGTCATCAACTCAATATCTTGTGGAAATGATCTCCAGTATTTCAAGACCAGAAAAAATCAATACAAAAGACCAAATAGGAATCAAATCTTCTCAAGAAAAATTATATTTCTCCTACGATGGGAGAAGGGTGGGATATTGCCTAAGAATAGTCTTGTTTAGACCTTATTTAAAGTAAGAACTGTGATCTATATTTCCACCTGCCAGCATGAAGTTCAGAATTCAGGTGCATTCAACATCCACTGGACTACTTGTATTACATAGCTAAAGTATTTAAATAGCTTTCATTACCATGCATTATGAAAAACATGAATAAGTGTATCATACTAAGGGAGCCAGGAATATGGAAACAGATGTCTGAAGTAACAGTACCATCCCATTAGTCAACTTTGGGCTTGTTGTGTTCCAGGATTTTTTTACCTCTTCTGGTCGTTGATTAAAAAACGCTGTAAACGTGCTCCTGCAAATTCCAGGGATCAAAAGACAAAAATTACTTTCTGTATCACTTTTGGATCTGTGCTAAGGAAAACTGTAACATTGCATGTTGTGCCTCATAAGCAGAGTGTAGCCCCTTATTTGTTTCTGTTTAAGCAGTCAACATCTTAAAATATTAGTTTCACAGAGTAATAGACCTAGAAATGTTAAAAATAACCAGAAGAGAGTATTACAGAAACAAGTAAACAGTATTTTAAAATATTAATTTTTCAAAGCATAGTGCCTAAACAAAGTGATGTGAGTATAGTAATTAAGGGGTTTCTAAAGACTGAAGTATTTTCATAATACAAAACTAAGTGCATATTTCCTTCTATATAATAAACTATAAGAAATAAAAGTAATTATTAAAACACATGCTACAGGTAAAAGTAGAGGTCAAGCAGAAGCAGTTGCCAACCATGTTTCTCTAGCAGAAACACTAAGCAATGTATTAAAAGAAATTAAAGATCCTGATATGACCCTGATATCCTATTAAAATAGAATGCTATTAAACAACATTATTAGGTGGAAGGACTTCATTCCAATATTCAGACAAAATAACCCATACTGGTAGCTTAAAAGGTCAAGTTCCATAGACACTAAAATACTTCAGTAAGATTTTAAATGGCTAAAAGAACTGTGTAATGATATGCAGGCTCACAATATAGCCAACAACATGAATCTGTGACTAATCAACCTTAATGCAATCCTTAAGAACTAACACAAAGAAGTACAAATTCATCCTTATGAAGGTGTAATAACCCCTTTAAAGCAAATACAAGTTTATTGCAGAAAGTGAGGGTTATTACCCTCCCAAATAATTTGGCCAACTACACTACCTCTGCTACCACCATTCTAAAAGCAGTCACCTTGTTGTATCTGCTGAAGTGAATCAGCTTTCAAGCAGAAAAGACATAGTGTCTTGAATTTTAATTTCACTGGAAGATTAACTGCTGCTACTTCAGTTTCAAGTTCAGATTTGTATGAGACAGATTGCTATTTCAATGTGTAAGCTCAAGTTTTCATCACATAAATGCATCAACAAAAATCTGAACTCACAGAAACAGTTTCCATTAGCTGAACTACTCAAATAGAGATATATCCTTTGCCATGTCAACAAGATAAAGTCTCGCATCATTACACCTGCTATATTTATCTTTAGATCTCCTCATGTGGCTCCTGTAACCATGACAGGATATGTTTGAAAGACTGTCGCCTGCTCTATTGAAATGGCTAACCTTCTTTTGTCAGACAAGCACTTCAGACTGCTGTGTTTTCCTTCTGTTGTGCCACAAATATATGCTTGATTTGCTCTAATGTGAAATATTAGATGTATTTGTGTGTGTGTGTGTGTGTACAGTACAGTAGGAAACAGGGGAAGAATACTACTGAAAGCTGGACACTTTGCACAAAATAGTTGGCTGGCGATTTGAGTTTTTCTAACAAATAGTTAAATGGACTTGCATTCCACAGGATGATTATGAGTTTGGTTTGGTTTCTTTTTTCTTTTATATGCTTAGCACATCCATACTAATAGGAATAAAGAGGAAAAACCTGGAAACCTCCTGTTTTGACAGTAGAGTCTGGAAGACTGATATATTTTTTTTTCTATTGGACAGCAGAAGAAATGCCTAAATTGCCGTAAGGTTTTTCAGGATAATGGCAGATATAAACTCAGAACTACTTCTTGTTTGTACAAAACTTCTTTTCCTTCCTTTAAACTCTGAATAAAAAAATAAACTCTTTTTGCTCATTTCAAAATACTTCTAGATGGCAGATTATGGACAGAGCAGCTTTCTGCTACCTCATCATATTAGCATGACTTACTCTTCTTTCCATCTTAAGCTGTACCCTCTCAAAACTTAACTTATAAATGAGAGACAGACATGCCACAGATTATTTTCTATTCACCTGGTGAGTGACATTACAATCAAGGAAATGAAGTTTCAGATCTATTCTTAGCATTGTCATGGTTCTGACTATACAAGTGTATTCATGATCCACATATAAGAAATCTGCTGAAATTTGTTAATGTGGCACACAAGATTTTGGGCAAGTAAGATAACATTTTAATGAAACTTGCGTATATTTGTACGTGTGTATGTAAGTTTGTCAGACAGTATAAGAAAGTGAACTACAGTTGATTTAACATTTCTGTGCTAACCTATTTACTTTGGCCTGATTTATGAGATCTAGTTACTGTAGCAAGAATTCAAAGGAACTGGTTCCATTAAAGCACTGGCTGTTCATTCACATACAGAATCAAGCGAGACAATCATTTGTCCTTGAAGTAGATTCCTATTTGCATTCCATATATTTCTCCATTAGAAAGTATAGTCATTACAATCCCGTAATGGGAACAAGTGTCATAAAAGACAGTCACAAAGTTGAAGCAAACAATTGGTAGGGTAAGGATAGCAATGTAGGGACATTCAGAAACAAACACAGACACAAAAAAAGATCAGTAGCAAGCTACAATGGTTAGAATGAATAGCTAAAATTGCTAATTAAATTCTTGAGGCAAGTACAGAAAGGGTTTCAAAATAGTTGGGTTTTTGCGTATATATCACTAAAAATGTTGTATAGAGCTATTAGACTGTGAAATAGATTACATAGGTAGCAATTACCATTTGAATATTGGGAAAGCAGCACATCTGTTAAAAATGGCTCCATTTTCTTAATAAGGTATCTAAATTAATGTACTTTAAGAAAGGAGTATCCAAATACTTCCAGGGAAACTGGTGACTCCTAGAAATGATCATGCAAGGTTAATGAGAATGAAGTTTCACACCTGTTCCTCAGGTTATTAAGACTGAACTGATCCGAGTTTATGTAACTACTGAACTTCCAGAAAGACCAGTATAAGTCATGACATAAGTTCATATCAAACATTTGTACAGGGAGGAAAGCAAACATCTGGAAAATGACTCTGTGTGTTATCTTTTAATCCAATTTCCTGAAACTAAAAGCCTGGCAAGTGCACTTATTTTTCTATGGAAAGAAAAATGGGTACTTCATACTACTTTTTGCTAGGCAGTTATGTAGCTGGGGCAGGGCGGGGGAGGGAGAGGGTGGTTGGGAAAGGATGAAATGGTTGACAAAAAGCAGAAAATTTGTACCCAGAAATCTTACAGTAAGGGAGCAACAAGGGCAGGAATAACAGCTATATGTTCACATTTTGGAATGGTAATGTCGCTTGAGACTCAAGAACAGAGAACTCAGCCAGGACATGAGAATACTAGAGAAACTTGGCATTTATTATTTAGTTTGATTGAAATTCTCCTCCATTTACCATTTGAAGACTTGATTCATCCACTGTTCAGAGTTAGAGCTCTCCTACAGCACAGACTTATGAAGTCAACATCAAAAGTTTCATCTGGTATATAAATGTTCGGGTCATTCTGCAGTATTTGATTATCATACTCCAATTCACCCTGGAGACTACTCTGAACACCCCTGAAGTGCAAGTTTACTTTAACTGCAGAGAACTATGGAAGCATTGAAGTTCTAGGGAGTTTGCTGTTAGTTTGGAAAGAGTATGCTAAACCAATATTGGGAGAAGCAGAAGAAGGTACAATTTGTATTACTTTTTATATTCAGTGAGTTTCTAAAGCATTTGTCTGTTTCAGGCTCCCTTCATTTTCCAAGATACAGTTGGATTCTTCCATATAAGTTCTATGGCTGTGACCCTACTTTACGTTGGAATAATTTAACAAAGACATAGCTGGCTGAAGAGTAAGGATATTGTAGTTTGAAGACCTATATATCTTTTTAAATGTGAGAAACCACAACCTGCTTTGGAAGTTGGAGTTTCTAATTCTATAGAGTAGTCACAGTGAGGTAAGCACAAACATTGAACCCAAACCATTCTATGATTCTATGATTGTTTGCCAACAGTCTTGATGTATTTAACAAACTATTCTATCCCAGTATGGATACATACTTTAAGGCAGATCTACTTGTGAGACACCCTGTTCCGAAGGGAAGGAAAGCATAGACATTGAGACTGGAATAAGAATGTCTATTCCCTATTTTCTATTTTGAAGACACACATCTATGTTTTAAGTCCCCATTTACCTCAAAGTACAAATGTAGTATTGAACCAAAGCTTATTCAAAACTGTCTACTAATTTTACAATAGATTAAAAAAAAAAAAAAGAAGTGTAAGTGCAAATATTTGATATAGAAACAGAACAAAGATTAGCTATTGCTATAGGTTTCCACATAATTAAAAAATGTCTGTGGAAGGGACATATTACATCTCTTGAAACCTGTGTTAACGACAGTCAACACCATTCATAACACAAAAGTTGACCAGCAAGCACACCATAAATCCTTTCCACTGCTAATTAAATTTCATGTTAGTTTACTGAAGAATAGAGAGTGAAAACCATCACTTGGATGTAAATGAACTTTACGCTTTTGCTTAAAGATGGCCCAGCTTAAAAGAGCTTTGTACAGAAAATTTTCATGAGCAGCTCTATTGTTAGTATTATTTACAGTGTTATCAACTATTTCCAGTGAAGTTTGCACTCATAATTAAAATTACACAATAAGAAACTGTACTATGTATTTAACATTAAACTTTACTTTTTGTGTATTCAATTATGAAGTCTCAATGCAGATGTGTTGCAGTAATGTTTTGTTTTGCTTGGTTTGGGGTTTTTTTGTTGTTTCTTTTTTGTTGGTTGGGAGTTTTTGTTGGTTTTGTTTTGGGTTTTTTTTTTGGTTTTTTTTTTTTTTTGTGACATCAGAATTAACTATGTTACGGTTTAGGAAGTTATATGTTTAAAAAAAAAGATCATCTCCAAATACAGTGAGTAACAAGCACTTGTCACTGAATGATACTCAGTTTTCTTAGTACCGAGATTTTTCCAGTTCAGAGAACATCATCTATTTCCTTTCAAGGACATACCATCTATCTTTTGCTTCTTCTCTCAGATGTAAAATTACGAATCATTCTGACTGCCAATTAACTTTCCAGACCTACATAGTTTTTCTTTAAAATGCAAAGGATGCTCTCTAGAACACCAGGCGTTCAGATACTATTGGGACCCAGTTGAATCAAATAGGTTAAAGATATCTTGAAATATAAAAACTGCATTATATTGAAATTTATCATAAGCAAACAAAATTTATGAGCTGAGGATAGTTAAACTCAGTCTAAGAAATATTTTTTGTGGTCTGTGCCTCCCCTCCATTCATTTTGCTATTATGGAAAGAAGAATTTACAGAATTTCTCCCCAAAACCCATGCTATAAAGGGGTAAAAGGAGAATACAGTCGTGCTAGATATATAGATAGATATACTTCAAGATACATATCAGGAGACAATACCACAGGAATGGTAAAACACTTCAGAACTTTTCAACCCCTTTTCTTACACTATGCAACATTCAGTTTTACCCAGAAATTGATAGAGAACAGTCTATGAATTAAATTTTCTCTCATTTGTTAGCTTCCACCTAAGGAGGCAGCTACTTCATTTTTTTTAATTTAAATTCTTTTTTAAGAAAAACTGGCATTAATATCTTAAACAACTGAATACCAGGGTTACATTAATACCCTACTGTAGTGCTAAGTGGGACTGACAGTTGCTCAGGCTGTTCCACCAGGATTTTTTGAAGATTCTTTTCGCCACCCACAAAGCACTTTAAGTTGGCTACAGCTCGCTCTTATTTTCAGTCCTTAACTTGAATTCAGTTTAAAGCACATCCTTAGGCACATCCTGAAAGATATCCTCCTTATTGTAACATGAAAGGATATGTTAAGTTCCAATGAAGACTACAGGACAAATAAGCCAGTGGCCCATTATTCAGAATTTATGTTCCTCCCCTTCAAAAGGAAAACATTCACTGAGAGTATGCAAATTTACTGCAAAATTACAAACAAAAGCTATTTAATATTCAGCCTAGGATTTCGTGGAAGAAGTTTTATCCTCAAGAGAACCAGCAAGCTTCCAAGTCTTATATACACCTGAACCTAAATTCAGAAGTAAAATAGTTCACATCTTCTTAACATTGTGTTTTACACTTCTCTAGTTTAAAAAAAAAAACAAAAAAACACCAAAAAACAAAAAAAACAATCTGTCAGTTGGTGCAGATAGTCCTATATCTGGAGACAAGTATGTCATGTACTCTTCCATTCTCACAATTAGAGTACAAAAAAGTGGATAACTGATTAGAAATAAAATGTCCTTTGCTCCTCTTTCCAAGAATTGAAAGAATTATTAACCTGTGATTTCTAGCACTGAGTTTTCACACACAAAGCACCTGCAAGAGGTTAACATTAATGAATTTTAATGAACGGTATTCACTGATCAAGAGCTACACTACAAATAAGTTTATATTTTTACTTGGTGCAACCACAGAGGCAAGTATCAGTTTCTTTAATTAGCTTTAACTCCCTAGGATGACTATGATTCCCTGGAAAACAGGCAAGGCATTTTTCGTGGTTAGAACAGACATTTCAAACCATCTACACTGTGAGTGCACAGAACTACTTTTATAAAACATTTTAGTTTTGGTTACAGAGTAAGAAGGTAGTTTATTTTAAGAAGTGACTGAAGGCAATAATCCTTTAAACAGGATCTTGTAGAGAAGGGACTGTACTAAAATGCAATATTTCAGAGATTTTAGATTGCCAGATGAGAAAGACTTCTTAAACTCTTAACTGCAATTATGTCGAATGATTTTGGTTCATGATCATGTGCTGAAATACTTACTGAGACACTTCTGAAGATGAATTTTTACCATCTAAAAGAAATGTTACGATCCAGATATATTAATTTCAGGATATTGCACTAGATTAGAATAAATAGTAGGATTTGAAAAGTCTGACAAGTAAAATTATTTGGTTGATAAAAAATCAGGGAAATCTGATAGTAATTAAGATCTATTACTTCACCACTGGAGTTCTAGACAGAGTCATTGTCATATGTTAATTTTATAGGAACAATATCACTCTTGTACCACCCGCACCCTTTTACCTGAAAATTCTGTTATTGAAAGGGATAAACAAGATGGGATAAGAGATGTACAGGCATTTCAAAGAAATGGAAATATGTTCCTTGCGTATTTATTATCTTCTTCTTAAACTAAGATAAAACAAAATCTTGCTTTAACTGCTAATTTAAGCCATAAAAAAATTGCAGGTTTATGATAATTATCACCTCAGTGTCAGTTTTCAAAAATGAATCTACTATGCCTTATTCTTCTGGGCTCATTGATTGCTTAGGCAAGAAAGGCTAAAACAAGAGAGAATACCAACTACCTGAAGCTTTTGTTTTAAATTACTTCCTATTCTGCAGATTCAGCTGAGGGATTATCTAACTTAAGTTATAGTAGGATCAGTGAACCATTAAATTAGTAACACAATGCCACCTTTCATCAAATATTTGAATAAGAGAAGCAAGAAGCAAGTTGTATGTGGAAAGTAAATTAGCAGCAAGCCAAAAGCTGGTTTTTTTGTTTGTTTTTTTGTTTTTATTTTTTATTTCACATTGAAAAATGGAAAATATGAAAAAATTAAGAAATGAAACATAATTAATGAAATAGGTGTCAGCTTTCACTGTTGCACAATACACAGAAGAAAGTAGACATCTGGCGATTGAAGAATAGGAAAAAGAAATAGTCCACATGCTACATTTTGGGGAAAGTATTCCTGTTCCAACGTGCTGAATATAACCAACAAGTTCTGTGAAAGACTTCTCATTTGGGTAATTTAGATTATAGTCTGATTCTTAACAGCATATCTTTTTTGTTCATTAAGAAATGTTTTGAACTTGGAGTGGTTTGTCTTAAGCTTGTTCTCTGGTGACTGTTTTTAGGTAGCTTTCCTACTTACTGAAATAGAGTGAGCAAGCGTTGTCTATTTAATGTCATTGCACACAGTGTGTAGTAGACCTATGAAACTCCTTGCAGAGGACATAGTGAACGGATGAAGTTTACAAGTGTTCAAGGAGAAACTAGACAAATATTTGAAATCAGAAGCAGAGAGTGACTGAACAGACAAAGTTTTGCCAGGCATAGAAAAACTCCTGAAAATAGTTGGGAGTCTAGGAAACTGCGAAGGAGAGGTGTGCTGCACATACTGATCCTGTCCCTGGTCCCCTTGCTATCTATTTATGCCTTCACTTGCATAGCAGGACAACAAGCAAGGCCATATAGATCTTTGGGATGAGCCAGCGAACCCACACATCTACAGACCTGATACAATGAAATCTTGAACTTCTTTCTGTTGCAGTAATAAAAATCTCAAATGTTTTCCATGAACAGTGTGCCCAGTCTGTATTGCTGGTGGAAAATATCCCTGGCAGTCATGCTAGAAGTCTACAAGCAAGCATCACCACATTCCCAAAACAGAATTACGTTCTGGGCTTAAACACTGAGAGACATATCATTCAGTAACTGGATATTCAAGATTGGCTGAATCTGCTTCCAAACAGTGTTGTACTGGGTAGACTGATTGATGTGTTCAATAACATTTCTTTTCTAATCCTTGAGTGGAAAGTACCAGAGGAAGTACTCCAAGCTACTGTCAAATTTTAATATTTTCTGTAAAAACACAAAATAGTATGATGTGTGCTGATGTAAGTAATCACATTCTTAATAATGTAGGTTCCACATGACAGAAAATAGTAAAAAAGATGTTCATTACTTCTGTTACCAAAAAATAAGTACAGAAAAATTGAAAACATTTCCATTGGTAAAATAAATAAGTCCGGATAGCTCACTGTTATTAAAGCTGAAGTACCTGTGTAGGCCAGAAAATTATTTTGCCATTCCTACTAAAAAGCCAGAGGATCAGCAGACAGCTTGCAACACCGGGTCTCAGGACATGTCTGGCCCTGCCTTGGCAGGAGCTGGTTTTAGCCGTGGCAGCAATNATGGCCCCAAGCAAACCCCAGGACTGAGGGGTATTCCCAGGATTGTCACAGTCCTCCAAAGACAGACCTCACAGCACTGATGCCTTATCAAAACCCTCCCTACCCCAAACTGCGCCAACTAGAACTTAGAAGATTTAGGTTTTACACTAAATGAGAGCTATAATTAAATAGATAGATAGGTTAGTCTTTCAAAAAGCAAGCTGAAGTTACAGATTCAACTGATGAAATTACAAGGCAGTATAAAATTTACTCTTCTAACTGTGATTATAATATATATAATATTTATTATAAAATATATAATATTATAATATTTATAGAGCATATCCAAATATTTTAAAAATAGAAATTTTGTTAGGTGAGATTTAAGACTTGGAGAATTTCAAAGTTCCTATTCCACAGCAACCACGAACAAACTTAGTTTTCTGTTTGTCCAGTAGAAGAAAGACTTTTAAACTGCAGAACACAATACTTTCATTCCTAACTATGGACATTTAGGTATAATATAGGGTAGAAAAACATAATGCTTTCAGAAAATCCCTCTTCCCCCCCTCCCGCTTCCTGTGGCTGGTGTAGGTCTGTTTATCAGTACAGGTCTGTTCTGCTTGGTACACACAATAAATTGATTAAGCTACAGGAATTAGTGCAAGTCAGAGGTAAGCAATACTCCAGTTATGTGTTTTCTTCAGCCTGGATATGAAAAGCCTAAGCATTATGAGCTCGCATTGGCACAACTCAAGAGTTTTCAGTCTTACTTTGTTAAAACCTCATTTGAGGACTGAAGTTTACTAACATAGAGTACCTCAAATTAATAAGTACTTTAGAGTAAGCTGTGAATCACATCTCCATAATTGGTTTTCTGCAGTTTGTGAGTACTATACATTTTCTTAGAGTACAGGAAAGTTAATGACAATAGTACACTCTACATGATAAATAAATACTGAGTAATAAAAGCACCAATTGTTTTTGTATAGCATAATTCTTGTTTAATAGAAAAGATTGTGTGGAATTAAGCTCATAGGAACAATGAAGATGTAAGAAAATATTGTACACAGATTGTAAGATGTGACCTGTTTGTTACACTATAAATTAAAAACAGGTACATAACACTGATTCAAGTATGAATTTACACAGTAAAGCAACAGTTGCATGTTTATTTCATTTAAATTATCGTAACTCTTTATTTGGATGAGGTTATGAGTCTGTATTTGTCTGCTAAAAGGATCTCACGTCTTATTCATCCTGTATGTTGCTAGTGGTCTAATCTTGGAGGTACTGAATACTAAAACTGAATTTCAACCCTATTTTGTTCACTAGTCTTTGAAATCTACTTGCAAGGAAATTAACATTGCTCTTGGCTTGTAATCAACAAATGCATTTATGATTATCTATGTATCCACTTTTATAACTTTAATTAGCTCTGGAAGCTGACTCAGCATTCCTTAATAAAGATATTCACAAAAGATATCTAGCTAAATCCCTGATAAGCACCATATACATGAAATTTGCTTCATTTTACAGCACAATACATTAATGATTCATTTGAATCATTAATGAACTCCCAGTAACAAACTGTAGTGAAGACTCTGCAGTCCTAGTCTTAATTCTAAGTTCTAAATGAGGACTCAACATCACGTTTAGAGAGAGTTTGGGGAAAAAAAAAAGTTATTGGCAACATATGGGCAATGAATTCCTCCTCCCAGTGAGGTGAGCTCTGAAGAAAAGACTATCAGATGACAAAAAACTTCGTGTGTTCAACAAAGAATAGAGTCCTACAGAAAGTGGAGACCACTGCTCCTGTTGAGAGCACCTATTAAATTTGCTGGATACCAATAAGAGAATTTACCAAATACTAAGAAAGAAAAGGCAGACCAACAAATGTATGGCTTCAGACTGACTCTAACTGAAAAAGAGATGTTGCGAAGATTTGCATAAGGCTTTGCTTTGGGATCCTGCCATAACATACCTTGATTAGAAAAACCTGCCTAAATTTACACTAATTGGTTATTAATTACCTTATCATCTACTATTGGTCAAGCATCTTGAAATTAGCATGCATGCTCCTTGGGGGTGTGGGGGGTGTAATTTGCATAGTCCTTTAATTTGGGAGGTGGTAGCAAACTCCCCCAGCCACCTTTCCCTTCCCCTGGTTACTGCCCATTCTTGTTGACTTCGGGCCTCTCTGGCCATCACCCAGCTCTCGGCGCCTTCTGGGGCAGGACGTTTCCTTTTAAGTTTGTCATCTCTCCTTCAAGGATACTCTTTACCAAAGCATGCTTTTTATCAGTCTTTTGGCTCTTCTTCAAAGGTATAGTTGTTAGCAAAGCAAGTAGTGCATTTAACCCTAAATTAAAGTGTCTAAGCACTAACTCGAACACATTTCTGTCCCTGTAAAGTTGAAAGTTCTACTGTATCGATATCAGTTCTACATAATTTCTTTAGGAAATAAGTTCTAAACCAAGCTACTNCCTCTGCACAAACACACCCCTGGGCAATGGGGGTGTGGTATGGCAGCATGCAGCTCCCAGACTTTGCCTGAGAAGTGGGGAGAAGGCGGAAGGCTGAGATAGGAAAACATACAAAAATGGCCCCAAGCAAACCCCAGGACTGAGGGGTATTCCCAGGATTGTCACAGTCCTCCAAAGACAGACCTCACAGCACTGATGCCTTATCAAAACCCTCCCTACCCCAAACTGCGCCAACTAGAACTTAGAAGATTTAGGTTTTACACTAAATGAGAGCTATAATTAAATAGATAGATAGGTTAGTCTTTCAAAAAGCAAGCTGAAGTTACAGATTCAACTGATGAAATTACAAGGCAGTATAAAATTTACTCTTCTAACTGTGATTATAATATATATAATATTTATTATAAAATATATAATATTATAATATTTATAGAGCATATCCAAATATTTTAAAAATAGAAATTTTGTTAGGTGAGATTTAAGACTTGGAGAATTTCAAAGTTCCTATTCCACAGCAACCACGAACAAACTTAGTTTTCTGTTTGTCCAGTAGAAGAAAGACTTTTAAACTGCAGAACACAATACTTTCATTCCTAACTATGGACATTTAGGTATAATATAGGGTAGAAAAACATAATGCTTTCAGAAAATCCCTCTTCCCCCCCTCCCGCTTCCTGTGGCTGGTGTAGGTCTGTTTATCAGTACAGGTCTGTTCTGCTTGGTACACACAATAAATTGATTAAGCTACAGGAATTAGTGCAAGTCAGAGGTAAGCAATACTCCAGTTATGTGTTTTCTTCAGCCTGGATATGAAAAGCCTAAGCATTATGAGCTCGCATTGGCACAACTCAAGAGTTTTCAGTCTTACTTTGTTAAAACCTCATTTGAGGACTGAAGTTTACTAACATAGAGTACCTCAAATTAATAAGTACTTTAGAGTAAGCTGTGAATCACATCTCCATAATTGGTTTTCTGCAGTTTGTGAGTACTATACATTTTCTTAGAGTACAGGAAAGTTAATGACAATAGTACACTCTACATGATAAATAAATACTGAGTAATAAAAGCACCAATTGTTTTTGTATAGCATAATTCTTGTTTAATAGAAAAGATTGTGTGGAATTAAGCTCATAGGAACAATGAAGATGTAAGAAAATATTGTACACAGATTGTAAGATGTGACCTGTTTGTTACACTATAAATTAAAAACAGGTACATAACACTGATTCAAGTATGAATTTACACAGTAAAGCAACAGTTGCATGTTTATTTCATTTAAATTATCGTAACTCTTTATTTGGATGAGTTTATGAGTCTGTATTTGTCTGCTAAAAGGATCTCACGTCTTATTCATCCTGTATGTTGCTAGTGGTCTAATCTTGGAGGTACTGAATACTAAAACTGAATTTCAACCCTATTTTGTTCACTAGTCTTTGAAATCTACTTGCAAGGAAATTAGCATTGCTCTTGGCTTGTAATCAACAAATGCATTTATGATTATCTATGTATCCACTTTTATAACTTTAATTAGCTCTGGAAGCTGACTCAGCATTCCTTAATAAAGATATTCACAAAAGATATCTAGCTAAATCCCTGATAAGCACCATATACATGAAATTTGCTTCATTTTACAGCACAATACATTAATGATTCATTTGAATCATTAATGAACTCCCAGTAACAAACTGTAGTGAAGACTCTGCAGTCCTAGTCTTAATTCTAAGTTCTAAATGAGGACTCAACATCACGTTTAGAGAGAGTTTGGGGAAAAAAAAAAGTTATTGGCAGCATATGGGCAATGAATTCCTCCTCCCAGTGAGGTGGGCTCTGAAGAAAAGACTATCAGATGACAAAAAACTTCGTGTGTTCAACAAAGAATAGAGTCCTACAGAAAGTGGAGACCACTGCTCCTGTTGAGAGCACCTATAAAATTTGCTGGATACCAATAAGAGAATTTACCAAATACTAAGAAAAGGCAGACCAACAAATGTATGGCTTCAGACTGACTCTAACTGAAAAAGAGATGTTGCGAAGATTTGCATAAGCCTTTGCTTTGGGATCCTGCCATAACATACTTTGATTAGAAAAACCTGCCTAAATTTACACTAATTGGTTATTAATTACCTTATCATCTACTATTGGTCAAGCATCTTGAAATTAGCATGCATGCTCCTTGGGGGTGTGGGGGGTGTAATTTGCATAGTCCTTTAATTTGGGAGGTGGTAGCAAACTCCCCCAGCCACCTTTCCCTTCCCCTGGTAACTGCCCATTCTTGTTGACTTCGGGCCTCTCTGGCCATCACCCAGCTCTCGGCGCCTTCTGGGGCAGGACGTTTCCTTTTAAGTTTTTCATCTCTCCTTCAAGGATACTCTTTACCAAAGCATGCTTTTTATCAGTCTTTTGGCTCTTCTTCAAAGGTATAGTTGTTAGCAAAGCAAGTAGTGCATTTAACCCTAAATTAAAGTGTCTAAGCACTAACTCGAACACATTTCTGTCCCTGTAAAGTTGAAAGTTCTACTGTATCGATATCAGTTCTACATAATTTCTTTAGGAAATAAGTTCTAAACCAAGCTACTTCTGACTACTGTTTTCTTTAATCAGATCATTGATGAACTAATAAATAAATAAAATCAAAATAGAAGATTGTATTGTTTCCTTAATTACCACCCTTTCTCCTTCCCTTCTCAGAAGTCTGAGTATGCGCTGTTTAGTTAACACTGATATCTGTGGCTAGATGCTGTAGAAAACAGCTTAAAGCAGTTTAGCTAAAAAATACTATAAAAAACCCTATAGAAACTATAGAAGAAATTATAGGGAAACTATAGAAGGCACCAGTGATCCTGTCTAAACTGACAACACCGTTGGAGCAGTAAAGAGCCTGGCTCCAGCTTAATGACTTCCACGTGGAAGCTGGCTGCTGCTGTTGCTCCTCCTGAAAGCCTTTTCTCCCTCAGGCTGAACAAGCCTCAGCCTCTCCTCATAGACCAAGTGCTCCAGCCCCCAAACATTTGCTCCAACCCTGCCCTCCTGCCCCAAACTCTTTCCAGTTTATTGATATCAATAATATAATATAATATAATATAATATAATATAATATAATATGTATAATATATCACAGTATTATTCTTAGAACAAAATGGTTATGATACAGTGCCAAAACTGGACACAATGTTGTGAATAGAGTCTACTGGGTGCTGAGCAGAGGGGAGTAATCACTATCCCCATCTACCAGATGTGCTCCTTTTAATACAGCCCAGCATATCTTTGACCACCTTTGCTGCCCATATTCAGGCTCATATTCAGCCTGTGTCTGCCAAGACACCAAGGTCCTTTCCAGTAGGGCTACTCCACAGACATTCAGTTCCCAGCCTATACCGTTGCAAAAAGGTCTTACGCCCTGCCAGCTGCACTTTGCATTTCCCATGTTGAAATTCATGAGGCTCTTAAAACTTATTCTAACCCTGAGCAGTGTAAGATCATTAGACACTTGAAAATGGGCAGTTATGTAGGGCAGCGCTTCAATGGAAAGCTTTTAGATACACAGAGGTTAGTATCAAACAACAATAAATAGTGTCTTTATTTACAAAAAATTTAAAAAAAATCTGTTGCCAGGACATCAAACAACTCTTGAAACTTGGTGAGTCAGGGGTGGAAATAAGAGCCTTGGCTGGTGCCAAGCTTGCATCCTGCTTGGCTTTGCATTCCCAAGCAGCCACAAGATTACTTCTTTGTTCCAGATTCAGTGGAATCAAAGATGGCAATTATTCACTACCCTATGAGATACAGAACACTGTATTACTCAATATCTCTAGCAACTAAGCTAACTAAGCTGTATTTCTTCAGCATTTGTTGCCAAAGTTAATTGTGCAAAACCTGTCTCAAAGGAATAGATACATGAACATCTGCATCTGTCACACTGATGATATTTATTTCAGATGGTTTGTTTTTTAAAGAAAAAAAGAACGTTTCAAATAAACCAAAATGTTTCCATAGAAACAAGCTTCTTTTGGCTATCAGAAACTTCTTTCTCATATTGCTTTTCTTTGAAGACATAGACATATTGATAAAGTATCTTTAGAAAAAGGACTCAGTCCTAAAGTGATGAAAGGTCAAATTCTTACCATGACTATATAAAAAAAGTATGCCATCATATACTATGTATTTAGGAATTGAAAATTAATATGCCATTTTGAAAACAAGTCATCCTAAACATTTTTATTCACAGAAATAAGAATAAAATTGAGAACAGAAAAAGAAAACTTGGTTCAGTATTGAAGGTCACTTACAATGAGTTATACCTATCACCAAAGTACACTGTGACTGGATCTTGCAACTGGCCAGGCTGATTCAGTTTCATCTTAATAGCTTTCTATAATGTACACCACAAAAAAACCCCCTTGTAAACTAAGTTATGCCAGAACACAACAATATTGATACTTCATGGTTTATTAGTTTGTTTCGTTATTTGAGGACCTGGTGCACTGTGCTCATTCACAAGTTTGCTTTCTTTCAAAGGTTTATTGAATTTGAATAGAGAAAAATCCTATTAAGCAAAACTAAACTCATTATCATTGTTACACTGATAAGTCTGAGCAAAATAAAGTAATTAATCACTTGACTATACTATGATCAGGTGCTACAGATGATCCAAGATACTCGCACAGAGTTTCATTAATCAGACAGCACATACATAAACCAAAGACCACCATTTCTGAGCTTCACTGTTTCCAGCATAACTTTAACCATTACAGTTGTGCAGTGAAAAGCAAACCTGATGGGACACCAGTCTCTTTTGTAACTCCAGGATATATCATCGTGGTGAGATTACAGAAGCTGAGATGTTCTGTGTAAGTTTAACAATTGACTTCCTGCTCCTGTTTTAGTCTTGCGTCAGGAGAGACTCCTCAGCCATCCACGAGATCTTGCCAACCCGTGGCCCAAAGGCAGTTTTGTTCCTGTGTTAGGATCAAATTACCTCTAGCAGCAAGAGCTGTGCTGCCTATAAAGGTGGTACATAATTCTCGTCCTTAATTAAGGTGCTGTTAAAGCTAGCTTTGTGCAAAACCCACCTGCCACCCAACCCTCATCCTCCAGGGAACAGGACAGCAACTCTTTCTGGTCTATGGCCTACTTTTAGCTCTTCCCCAGAGCTTCCTTGCCTGAAGAAAAGGAGATAATCCTGAGAATTTATGAATGGCAAAACATGTAAAAGACGGAGTCCCGTTGCATATAACATTTCTCCTAGTTTTATTACTTGCAAGTTTCTTTTTTGTAGATGCAGTTTTCCAAATAAAATAACAACAACAGCAACAACAAAAAAAAGATTCACAGTGCTAATCCTTCCACAAAGGGTTCTTCCCATCTTGATCTACAAACCATGTTTTTCATTATCAAGGACACACAAAACATTCCCAGGAACTCTACTAAAACAAAGATATGTATTTCTGTGATTCTATGATTTCAGCTGTACAACCTCTACAGTCTTAGCAATTCTGACTCTTAGAAGACTATCCAGAGGATTATTGACCACTATTATTCTTACTCGTATACTGGCAGAGCTTCATGGTAACTTTTCAAAGTATTTTTTGCACACAAGAGCAAGAGTCCCATAAATTTCCTTCCATATAAAACAAGAATTCAGAATATGCAAATTTGTAAACTTACACCAGTTAAGTTTTAGTGTACTTTCTTCATCCTCATTTGTACAAGATAAAATTATCTACTCAGGCCCAGCTTGCAGCACAATAGAAAGTTTAACTTATGCATGCCTTTGCATGCATACTCTCCAGCCTGAAAATCACCTTAACAAGTCATGAGTCATATTTTTAGGTTGGATTTCATGAAGACATTTCGCTTGTGTGTAGCATTTAGGAAGTCCTAGGTAGCTTTCCTATTTAAAATTTTACTAAATTTCTTAAGAGAAAGTAGTAAAGCAAGATTTAAACAACCTTAAAGACCAGTTCTTACAAGGCTTCATCTGCTTCAGGACGCTGTACTTAAGGACTTGTTATATAGCAAAGATAGATTCCCATTTCGTATAAATTTCAGAGGATTAACTTCTTGCTCAAGACCCTTTACCAATTGTTGATCAAAATAAAAAAATCATCTCATAAGTTAGTTTACAGTCAAACATTTGTACCTCAGTTTATACAGACTCATTTAGTCACAGCCACATTTTCAAACAGCCCTGTTGGCTTTAGTGGCATAGGAGAGTCAGGCATTAGAATTCAAATATTTTTCAGTTGGATCTGGAGACATTTTTCCATGAACATGGTGACACACTGTTCTTCACCTTCACTTTGAAAACTTGCATGACACCACCAGATTCAAATTCAGGAAATCTCTCATTGCCTGAACAATACCTGTTATAGTTAAAGGAATGGGAGACTTTTGCTTATGAAGAGAGCATTAGACTTTTGAAGGAAGACTTTGAAACCAAAGGAAAAAAAAATCTGCAACGTAATTTTTCTCCATACATCCTCTGCTCAGGGAAAGACAAGCTGAGAAGCAAGAGTTCTTTTCTCTTATGTGAACTGGTAAAACTGATTGTGCCAACTGGTTTCATTCCTATGTGTTTCTTAATCCATTTACCAAGGAGAAGGAAAACAACAGCTGATTAATTTTCATGCTTATTTCTCTCCTGTAACAGACTTTGTTTTTTTTCCCTTCAGTGTTCCTCCAGGGTTTTATCTTTCCAGTTACCCATCTTTCCTGAAGTAGAAGGAAGCAAACTATACTTTCAAGAACTCATGGGTCTGATCACTTCTTCACCTGGATTAGATATATTTTTTTAATACCGTGTGAAAGTGATTAATCTCATCCAAATTTCTTTCCACAAATTTCTTTCCACAAATTTCTTTCCACATAGTACAGAAATATTACAGGTATCACTGAACAAAAAAACTTCCTAGCTGAACAGATTTCTAAACTTTATTAGAAGGCATTAGTTTACAGTGTCTATGATTACTTGAGGTTTCAAGTTTGGGTCCAGCAGTGCTTCACACACTGTAAAACTGTGCACTTATAAGTTGTATACATTTAGTGCACACATTTAGTGTACTTGTGTTTTTCAAGGTATCAGAATGAACTTGCTTGCTGCCTTTGGGAAAAAGAAGCTTCAGTCTTCCTATGTGTGAAGCTTCAGTCTTCATACATGTTTAGACTTGTTTAGCGACCACCACACATGTAGCTTTACCTGTGCCAGTTACTTCCAGAGCAGAGCATGTTGCTATTCAGAGGAAAAGAATCAAAGCTACTTGATTAAGCTTATCCTTCCCATCCATGTCCTTTCTCCACCCCTTATATCACCATCCAACTCATGTGGGAGGGCTCTCAAAAAAAACCCTCATAGATCTTCCAGTAGCGAAAATCAATACCACAGTCATTGCTCTTTCACTGTATGCAAATGGAGTTGATCTGCAAACCTCACCATCTCAACAGTGGGCATTTTGATACAGATTTTAAACAAGAATTGAATTTTTCTTCTACTTAATTCTGTGGTATAGACATTCTAGAAATTTCAGTAATCCATATGTGTCAAGCATAAAATTATCTAGGACTCTGCATGTATACACTTTAAATTAGAGACCTGGTAAATATCTCCTATATCCCAATACTCTAGGTCCATTTTGCCAAAATTCTGAAAACTTGTGCGGGTTATGCTCAAAACCTGAAGCTACAGGTGAGATATTTAGTAAAGATATAACATGGCTAGTTTCTAGAGACTATTTTCTACCACATGGCTATAATGGTCACTTTCATCACCCCTCTTTTTTTCATATATATTTAAAAGGATTGCCTGCCAAACCCACAATTTTTTGAAGGCAGCATTATGCTGCCAGTAGATTTGCTATTGTTGAAGCTGGCAATGCTAACTTAAGTATCAATACCAGTAGTCTCACCCATCTGGAAGGTAAACCTTACATGCACAAGGATTCCCCCCCCAAACACACCAGATGCAGCAGGGTTACTGAAGTTACTGTAGATGTTTTTCCTCAGTAAGAGTATTCAGTTCCCTACTATTGGCATTTACAGAAAAGACCTTGTAAGAAAGTGATTGAATTCAAATATGAGCTTCATTTTTTGCCAGTGTAGTGTTCCAGTCGAAAGGAAGAACAGGAGAACAGTACATTTATTATTATTATTATTATTATTATTATTATTATTATTAATTATTTATTTATTTATTTATTTATTATTATTTAGTGGGATGCAGTCACTGTATAAAACTCACTGATTTTAAGATCAAACTGGAATTATGAATTACCCCAAAGAAACAATATCTGCTTATATACTCTTCATAAGTTATGTCTTTCATATTATACTCCATTTTGGAAACCCATTTATGAGTGTTATACACTATTTCACATCATAAGTGATTCTCTGTTGGAACAACTGCCAATAAGAAGCTAGCAATAGCATCTGTTTTTCAACTTACAGTGTTGAAAAAAAGTTTTTCTTGTGGTTTACCTTCAGAATTTTTTCCCCTGAACAATATTTTTGGATAACTGTTTTTCTGTGCGGCTGAGTGCACAAAATTATATTATCATATTGGCACGTGCATATAGAGACACACATTACACAAACAGAACTGTGGAAACCTGGAATTTAAAGATATATAATTTGCAGATCAATAGCTTATTTACTTGGTGGAGCAGCAAGGAGATACAACAATTACGATTCTTTATTATTTTTTTAAAATAGTTTGGAGGGGAGAAGGTTGAAATAGATGTACTGAGATTTATACTTTTGTCAAAATAGACTAGTTATCTTCAGAACTGCATTGGTTTGCAGGTCTCAATACGCTAAATTTGAGTAATGCATGTAGTAAGAAATTCAACAATTTTCATTATGACTTAAACACTCATACACACCTCCCAAAGGTTGAATCCAATGATGAAAAATGTTGATATAGTCAAAATGTTGTATACCTCATGATCACTAAAAGAAACAAAATATGTTCTGTAGTCACAATCCCAAGTTATACTAATTGTAATAATTAATTGCTTTAAGTGATATCAGATAGTCTGAATCCAGTGAATTCCATGCCTAAATAATCAAATATTCCTGTTCTTTGACAGATTCCAGCTTGATGTGAGTAAAGTTGATTTATTTCTGTCCCATGCATCAATTTCAATAGGACATGAATATGTTAAATTATAACCCCACTCATCCTTCTACAAGCCTATTAATCAAGTTTCTTCTTCTTTCTTCAGTCTTCAGTATCAGTGAAACAAGGATTAATTTGGAAGTCATTCTAAATCAGATACCATGTTCTACCATGCGAAGACATTTATTTTTCTCTACCATACATTTCTTATTAACTGGCAGTGTTATTGAGTAATTTTCCATGTTAGAAAACACTTTCCTGAAGAAAACAAACCAACCATACTAGGGATTCCTTTCTCAGGTCTGTTGCATTTCTTACATTTACCCGACATTAACCTTTTACTTGTGTATGCTTTCTTAGCATCTGTGCGTGGGATTTCTTCATCATCACCTTCTATTGTAAAAGTATCAACTTAAACAAAAGCTAAGAGTGGTGAAGTTTCCTCTCGAAGATATTTTGTCTTTCATGCAGCTGCACTGAGGCTTCAGTTTAATCATTAGAAAACTAATTAGCTTGGATTTAAACGGGACTTAACAGCTACAAAATGATCATTAACTTACAAAGTTGTTAATAAAAGTAAAAGATACATACACAGACATAAATCCCTTAATTTGAACTTATCAACATCTCCCCATTGCTTTAGAACAAACATTTAGATGTCAAGAAGACAAAGAAAATTAATGTTTTTCAGACACAGATGTTATAAAAATTAATTACAAAATAGTTTAATTAGTTTAACATTAAAGTTAGATGAGTAAAAACACCAAGGAACTGAAAATGCATATGGACCAAACTAAAAAAGAATAATAATAAAAAACCCCACAAAAATTGCAGCCATAGCAGTTGTTTTCTGAAAACATTTAAAAACCCAATACTGTTAAAGTGCCTATGTCTTTATACTCACAAATATAATTTTAAAAGTTCAAAACCACAAAAACTTGAGACAGAAGAAAGGTAAAATTATTGCTATGCATAAAACTCTGAGTCCATAACTTTCACAACTTTGATCTCAATATTATAGAGCATTCTCAAAATCCACGGAATGTGGATCTTGCATTCACTAGTGGAAATCAGATACTATTCAACTTGTACCATAGTGTGCTTGTGACAATTTCACACCTTTGCAGAGATTTTAGCATCTTTTTGGAATGGAAAATAGCTTAGGTAGGAAAAATTGTTCCTACCAATGCATGTTACAAATCAGCTTATTCATATCTGTATTATTGCCTAATCAGTTATCGGTAACTTATTAAACAACACATTAAAGAACCTAGTACACCATTCCTTTGCATTTTGTCTCCTTCCTTTTGTTGTCCTAAGTGTATTGTAGCTGTCTGTCATCATAGCCTCTGATGTTGCTCAAAATACTATTTTATTCATAAAAAAGATTTAAAATTTATCTTCTTCTCCATCTCATGAGGGCGTTTACTTTTGACAGAGACAGATTTACCAGCAATTTGAGGTAAATGAGAAAGTTGGGAAAGCAGGCAGTGGTCACAGCAACAGTAATGTCATAGAAATCTTCCTACTACACATTACTTCACACATTCTCTTTTTCTGAAAGATATTAGTGTTGCCCTCGCTTCAATCTTTCTTGAACTATTGTTAACCTGTTACATTCCTCCCCTCCATACCTCCATTGTTTTAAAAAGAGAGAAACAGTCATTGTGGTGCTACCCTGACGTGGAAGTTCTTTAAGGTTTTAAGCATAAATTGGGATTGAACAGGAACCCGAAACCCAGTTTAAATGCCAGGTCCTTGAGAAAGTCTTCTATTCATTGCAAGATTTTATTGACAAGTTCTTCACAAGACACTGCCTAAAGGTTTAGAGTATGTCAAACAGTAAAATAGTAAATAGTAAATAGCAATTTTTGTTGTTGTTATTGTTTTGGTTATCCATGCCATGATGAGATAAACAGAGTTTAGGATTTAAGTATATGAGAAGAGCCATTCTCCTGTTTTTTTCTCCTCCATAATTTTTCACTATGTTTATCCCGCCCAGGGAAAGACCCATAAGACCTGCTTCTGCTCAAGATGCCTGCTCAAGATACAAGAGATGTATTGCACTGCAACCCCTCTGTAAGAGTTATTGTTTCCCAAAAGCCTTTTCTGCTCCCTCCCGACATCCCGAGCCATCCAATGGCAGGTTTTCCTGAGAGTGTTGCAACTGCACAGAAAGATAACATTCATCCATTTTTCGCTTCTCCTTCCCACCTTTCCCCCAAACCAGAAGCCTCTCTCACCAGGAAAAGGAGTCCCCAGGAACGCACAGGGGAAAAAAAAATCTCAAAACAAACAAACAAAAAACTCCAACAGAAAATAACTCTATAAAGCCTCTGTTTTATCTTCCCTGTAGGATGCACACAGACAATAGTACTTCAGCTATTTAGGTGTATAATCACATACTTTAGTGAGTTAAAGACTCACTAAAAACAAACCTTCCCACCATTTTGCATTCCTTATCTATCACAATTAAAATGCATTTGAAATCAAAGTGTATTAGAACCAGAGGACAACAGAACAGATGCATTTATCACAAAGACAGAAACACACCAGAAGGGTGTGCCTTAAAAAGGCTATCTGAAAGTCTCAAAATACCTGATAAGACATCAGACAAAACAGCAATTCATATTTACAAAGAAAGTTATCTTTGTTTTTTCACTAGTTCATTAAATATATATCTGGTACATATTACATTAAAACAAACATCCAGTCCTACAGGTCTCCTTTCAGGTGACAACGCTCCCTGCTAGCCTGGCCAGCTCTCTGAAGACTGCCTTATTTAAAGAAGTGAAGGGAGGTGAAAATACATTGGAACATCACGTGATTTCATTTAATAACCACACATCCCATGCCCTCACAGCAAAGCATCATATTCTAAACGGGAAAGCAAAGGGAAAAAAAGCTAGCTAAATTTGAAATACCCTTACAATGTCTGTGAGATCTATTCTATTTTAGCTATTACAGCAACTTTTCTTCATTTCCAATACCAAAACACAACCCACCAAAACAACACTCATCTCTTATCAGTCTTGCTCCTCAATACCATCTTGTCAGAAGAGAAACCCACAGCTTCTCCTCTTTGAGCTCTTCATATACCTTCAAAAGCTTGAAATAACCATGAGATTCAAAGTTTTCCAGATATTTCATGAGTGTCTCACATCTAACCATGTGAAGCTTCTTCCCCAGCTGAAGGCTGATTGCCCCCACTGCCAGCCAGGGAGTGTATTCTGTGTGCTACATCATATTTTCCTATCAGGATCATCTCAAACCTAATGAATTAGACTGCAATTATCATTAATTGGAGTTAGCTCAAAATCTATTTTAAGCACTGCATCCATTTTTACTTGGGTATTTTTGGCATTCCCTTTATTTAAAATTCTAATGATGCTGTTCAGAATGTTTTCTGGTATTGATGAATTATAATTGTCCAGCCTTGAAATGTACCCTTTACATAGCTATAAATTGAGTGTATGCCAGAACAGGTTCAGAGGCTTCCTAGGCAGTAGTCAGCATTAAACAAAAACAAAAACAAAAACAAAAACAAAAACAAAAACAAAAACAAAAACAAAAACAAAAACAAACAAACCCAAAAAACCAAAAACCAACCAAAAAAAACCCAACCTAACCAAAAAACAAAAAACACTAACCCAAACCAAAACCAAAACATGCTTCTATCCTATTGTCAAAAATCATGCTTCATATTTGCTGTTTCCGCTTATGCATATTTGTTTTATTTCTTGGCTTCAGTCCAGACAGGTGACAGGTATGCTTACCAGAGGTATTTACAGTAGCTCTGGCAGCAGACTCTTCCCAGTGAGGCTGACAAGGAAAACAAAAACATTTCAGGGACGGTGGAGGCATTAATACTCAGGACTTGGTTTCACGAGCTCCAAGAGCAAGCCTTCAAATGCTTAAAAGACCTCCAGCAGGAGGACAACTAATAGCAAAAACAGTAGGAGTCACAACTATTACCTTCTGTTCTGGCCCAAAGGCTCTGAAGAGATTCACATTTCATTGTTCCAGAGCAGGAAAAAAAGAAATGGTGAAGATAAGGAAGAGCAAACTGGGAACTGCTTTCTTTGATGCTTCTCATCTCAGAGAAATAACAAGACATGAAAAGCAAAATCCAATTATATGTGGCTAGCACGTGACGATTGCAGCACAATAAACTGAGAGGGGAAAACAAGAACAAAAATTCTGATGTGAACAATAAATATGGCATGAATCAAATACAGCTTGTTTATTTTTGTTTCATATAGACACCGTTCCACACCTACTTATATGAACGCATATAAGACCTATAATGCACAATAGTACATCTAGGGACCAAAGATATACAGCTAGTTTAGACAGTAATTCTTGCATGTTTGTCTCGGGATACATTAAAAATATATACTTTGTTTATTTCATTAAATTCTTCCTCTTTACTGAATGTTGACATTCAAAGAATGCAACATAAGACTACATATTGCTGGAAAAAGTTCTCTAAATGGATCAAAGTAAAACTGGCCCTTGGATTTATAAGTTATTCAAAAATTGGCCATTATTCAATTGCTAACAAAAAGGAAAGTCACCCTGATTTTTGAAAATATGTATATGACTAAAGAATTTCACTGAAGATCTTGGACCAATAGTAATCAGATGGTGGATTATTCCTGAGCTGTTTTAATCAAATTTTGGTTATTTGTTATTTATTATGTAATTTTCCTTGTAAATCACATAACACTGCTTCTGTTCCCTGAGGAGAAATGTTTTAAATGTGAGATTAAGGGCTTACAAATGCACAATAGAAAAAATATACACCAAAGATTTCTTATCTCTCTTTTCCACTTATAAGTACATTTCCACATCACACAAATTCATGTGAGATTCACATAGGAGATTTGAATCCAGCTTATTTGCAGTAACCATTCAACACTTTTTGCTATTCTATTTTTTCATAAATATAAATTCCAAAAATATATGGTGCTTGCTATTTTTAAATCTACCTTTCCCAGAAAGCCCTCAGATTTGAGCTTCCAGGGTTTTTTATTTCTCACCAATATTGTTATTTTCCTACAAACAGTTGAAATGATATGGAATGGGACACCTTCTTCTACTTTTCAGCACAATTTCGAAAATCTTGAGTGGCATGAGCTATCGTTCAGCTACAGGACCAACTTTTTTTTTTCCCTAGTGATAAGGAACAGATTGTAAAGGCATTCAAACAGCTAAGCTTGAAAATAGGATGCCTAGTGAGATTTTTCAAATACCTCCAGGCTTATAACTTTTTGGAAGTTACTTAGAAAACTCCATTTTTTGCTTATTTCTGTTTTTATGCATGACCTTGAGCACATCATTCTGCGTCTCGTGTTCCCCCTCTCTAAAGTGGACGCAATAATGTAATAGTCCCATCTCCACTGGTAATGTCAGCACAAAATCATTCATTGTGAAGTCTTCAGGGGCTGCTTCAATGGGGGGGACTTCACTGGGCATATCTGCTGTCGTAGAAAGAATGAGTCTGAGCACCATGCACAGAACAATATTTTTTTCCATGTAATTACATAGAATACTAATGGGAAAACTAGAAAATTGAAGAGATGTGTTCGCAGTACATCTTTGTGTCCTTATCATGTATAAATAGTACATTTCTATGCATTCCTTCCCGAGGATGTTGCAGGAAGTCGAATTTATTTTAGGTTTGCACGTTTCAAAATATTAACTTTGTTCTCATTTAAAAAGAGATAGCTGCATGTAAAGAACAACATTCACTTAGTTTGGGCTTCAATTTAACTACAGAAATAGCACAATTGATCTAGTCCAATGACAAACTTTTCCCCTCCCCCTTAAACCACAATAGCTCTTGCTTTCTGTTATAAAACACTAGAAATTTTCAGTCATGAACACACTGTTTTTAGGGGAGAAACATACAACAGTTTAATCCCTTTTTAACATTATTGAGGTATGCATCAGAAGAAACCTATAATAAAACTCAGTAGTTCTCACTTCTACAGAAATAAGTGTGTCTGTGATCACAGGTGTATCCTAATCTACAAGTACAGTGACGATCTTCAGTTACTTGTCATTTTTATCTACATGGGTGACAGAGAAGTGGCACTGCAATGCTGTATTTAAAGTCAAGGTGGCAATAAGAGTTTTTTTACCGCCTCTTGTTTCAAAATATCTTTTGAGATTGACTAGTTTTGAACCAGTTGCAAAAGAGATAACCAGTTGGATGGTTATGTGCATACAGAAATATAAAAAGGTCAAGAAATAGTTTTTTATCCTCCTCTGCGTGTTCTGCAACTCAGACTTTTCGTCCTCTACAAAGAACTTGTTCCTGCAGCTGTTTTGCAAAAATGTTAAAAAAAAGGAAATGCACTAAAGAAAGCATTAAAATGTAATGTAGGTAGCAGAAATATCAATCAAAAAAACAGAGAGATTTTCTTAAAGTAGTTCTAATGCACATATGAAGCTACAATTCCTCAAACCATTATTGATTAAAAAATGACCAGCATAAAGCTAATAAAATCCATAAAATCAAAGTATATTCATAAGTAAAGGTAGCAATATATGTCATAAAATAGGCTGCATCATGTTTATCAGAGTTCTGACACTGCATTTATTAAAATAATGAATGTTAATTGCATAACAATTTTGAGGATCCAAGCCTTGCTTCTGAAATGCATAACTGAAAATTAGCCCAAATTTTCAAAACAAAATCGAATAGAAATCTTCCTCTCTTTTTAGCACCCAGCACAAACAAGTCTTAGTGAATATGTACTTTCAGATATTTCCAAAGGTGGGCTTTTCTGAAGGATTCACTTGCATAATCTCTCTCAAAGAAACATGTTCCTCACTTGCATGACCTAAAGGGAATGAATTGCATGAAGAAAGTCTGGTTCCTGTGAAAGTTTTGTGAGAAATCTTGCCACCCCCAGGCCACAGAGCCACCGCTGTGGTGGGATGTGGCTGCTGTAGGAGATCCTGAGCCCCAAGGTCAGCAGGTCACACTTGAGTATGAGCAGAAACACTGCAAATACTCTGAGAAACATCTGCTTAAAATTTTCTTTCATTGGAAGCCTACTTATTTCACTGGTTGCTACTTGTCCTTTATCTCCAGTACAATAGCGTATGCCTTTTAGAAGATCAGAGTAGAAGTAAGAGATCCTGAGCAGAAAGAAAGTGGGTTCAGTAGTGAGGCTATAGTCTTGTATACAACCATAGACTCACACCCAATTTTTTCCAAGAATGTGCTTCCAAATTTCTTAATCATCCCACCATAAGGCTGATTCCTAAATGCCTTTGTCCTGACTACCATAATCATGCTCAGATGACAAGCCTTTCCAAAAACAGCCTGATTCTTACTGCATGGTAAATGCTTTTTCCTATATTTATTATTTTAGAAATAAACTCATCAGACAAAATACATGGTTACAAGTTAAACCAAGTCTCCATTGTCATCCTAAGGCTACTAGTAAGTAGAACTAAAGAATATTATTCAATCACATTGGAGTAACTGGAAAATCAGAGCATGTAATTGATATGTTGATACAGTTGTCTGAGTCCTGTCAAACCAGCCTGCATTTCAGACATTTGCATCTTGTTCAAAGAAAGAGGACAGATGCTGATTGCATCTAGGCTTACATTCAAACTTTGTTATTGCCTCAGACTAATAGCCTTATTAGGCTCTTGGTTTGAAGGCTTTATTATTTTCAAAGGAAATACTGTGGGCAAAGAAAGTTATCTGTTAAACAGAGAAAGATAATTGGAAGCTTACCTTGCCCTGTCATTGTAAAACCCCAGTTCTCTTTTCAAAAGAACAGAAACATCTTTTTTTTTTTTTTTTTTTTAAATTAAAATTAAGAAGATAACTATTCAGAACTAAATAATTGAAACAGAATTTGTATGCAATCATAACCATTTCTGTGCTACAATATGTAATTTTGGTTTAAGCTGAAAGAAAATTCATTTGAAGAAAAAATTCTTAACAGCATCCCTCCACTAGAAAGAAAAATTGGCAGGTATTTAATCTCATTTAACTTTGAGAAAATAATGTATATGATATCTTATATTGATAAAAAAGTTAAAGTTAAAATTACAATAATTCACTGTTTGCTAGATAAAGTGCTGGTACCAGTAATTCATATTATCATTTTAGGAAATTTATTTGTTTGAAAATGAATGCAAATATTTGGTATACTAACAATATTGAGAAATGGAGAGAACGTTAAACAATTTTTTTAACTCAGATTTTGCTTTCATTTGCATTCTTGATCTAACCCAAGAATAACCCCAGTAAAGTGAATTAATATATTCTTCTTGACAAGAAAATAATGAAGAACAAGAATTTCACCATTTTCCTTGTCTTATACAAGAAGTGGGCACTAGGTTTGGGGCTCAGTTTTGAAAAGAGCTGAAAATTATTCCCACGGTTCAACAAAGTGCACAGTGGGGTAGACATGGATGTACCTCTAACATTTTCAGCATGATGTCTGGTACCCAGTGCGGCCAGAAGCCCTGACGTTGACCTTTACTGGAGCACTCAGCATGCTGGATCCATGGTCTGCAGGGCCAGCCTGCTCTGGGGAGTCACATGTTCCTTCTGATGCCACTCGTGGCTTCTCCATCACCACCACCCAGCTGCTGTGAAAGCGCTTGTCCTGGTTTCAGCTGAGGTTAATTTTCTTCATAGTAGCTAGTATGGGGCTACGTTTTGGATTTGTGCTGGAAAGAGTGTTGATAATACAGAGATGGTTTTGTTATATGGACCTGTTGTTGTTGTTGAGCAGTGCTCACACAGAGCCAAGGCCTCTTCTGGTTCTCACACCGCCCTGCCAGCGAGGAGGCTGGGGGTGCACGAGGAGTTGGGAGGAGACACTGACAGGACAGCTGACCCCAACTGACCAAAGGGATATTCCATACCACGTGGCATCATGCTCAGTCTAAAAGGGAGGCTAGTCGGGGAGGGGCAGCAGCAGCTCCAGGACACGTGGCTCAGGTACAGTCTGGCTTTGGGACAGGTCCAAGCGTGCGGTCTGAGTTGTACGGTCCTTGGGTGAGAAACTACATTGTGTGTCACCAGTTTTGTGTAGTCTGTTAAGTACTGTTTTGTTTTGTCCCTTTCCCCCTCTCCCTTTGCTACCCCAGTATATTGTCCTTATACCAACCCACCTGGTCTTGCCTTTTCCTTCCCATTCTCCTCCCCATCCCATGGGGGCGGGGGGTGGGAAGAGGAGGAAAGGGGGAGGGAGGAGTGAGCAGGCGGCTGCGTGGTGCCCAGCTGCCAGCTGGGGCTCAACCACAACAGCACTGCAGGACTGACCACGTCGCTCATCTCAGCGCTGGGTTCAGCGTGCTTTTTCTCACAGCCTGAAGCAATGCTGGACTTACAAGGAGAAAATGGCACAAGTCCAGGAAGAAAAAAAAAAAGAGTTAATATTACTGAACTGACCAAAATCTATAGAGAGCTTCTGGCCAATGATTAGTGTGACACTTCAAGTATTTCTTATTCCATAGAGGGTAGTTCTCCACTGCCTTGCCTTAGAGTCTTCTTTAAGCTCCTCACAGAGATCAAATAAAGTTTGTTTGTCAAATCCCTACGTACAAAACCCTGCTCCTATATTAGACCTAAAAGCGAGAGTGTGCTAAGCTCTCTAAATCCTGTTAGAAAGATAAACGCCTAAATCTTCTCCACTGTCTCTAGTGTCAAGCAACAGCATTTGCTATTCTCTTTGTGCTGCTACTTTCAAGTCTTCACTTGAATAAGTTAAATCTACCTAATAAATACTTTGTTATATGTCCATTTCATCTGAAAATGCACTCTTTCCTAACTCTGGCATCCTCAATGAAAACTCATAACTACTGCTATATATTAGTACTTCTTAAATAATTTTTCTTTAATGTGGGAATCCTCCTTGGTTTTTCTTTGTTGAACACGTTCTCTATTAAAATCTGAAACTAACACTTATCTCAGTGTATAATGTTTTTTATATATACTTATATAACATAGACTTATGTTAATATACACTTATATATACTTATATCTGTATACCTATATCTATACTTACATACTTATATATACTAATTTCCTATTTCATACTTATCACTGGTACACTGTGGAGAATTTACCCTAGAACGGTCATATAAACTGAACTACAAATCAACAACTGGACATATTAACACAATGGGAAGTAAAAGGGCAAATACCTGATTATTAAAGCACCAGTAACCGAGCTACTGGTCTCCTGTTGTGCCTATCTAAACTAACTTGTGTTGAAAATATAGTCAAAAGTGCACAGACATACACACTACGTTTTTCTAGCTTTCTGCGCAGTACTAGGAGCCCCTGTGCACACCATCACCGTCCATGCGCTATCAGCTCATTTGAAATCCTTGCTACCTTCATACTAGAACCGCCAGACTAAACCCGTGTTTTTACTGCAGTATAGGCATGCGCTTTCGGAAGCAAGGGCTTTTTCCTCTCTGTCATGTTTCAAGAATAAGCCAGACTCTGGATCGCAGATGGGATTTCTAGACACGGTGACACAGGAGCATACTGGCCAAGTTCACACAGAACTGGAACCATCTGACCCGGGTGCTTCTGCAGCAAGTGGATTTTCTGCCGGCTCTACAGTCTCTGCTAAGAAATCTAACCAATGTTTTCTACAATGTGAAAAAAGGACCGAGAAATCTACAAGCAAAAACAATCTGCAGAAAAAATTGTATCAATAAAAAACTGTAGCAAGGTTTGTGAGGAGAAACTGTATTGTGAACTTTTTTTATCCTTATAGTGCTTCAACACTATTACTACTTTAAACTGTACCATTTTTCAAACTGCTATAAGGAAGGAAAGGTATGAGAACTGCAGAATAAGATTTTCCTTATGGCAGAACCAGCGTTGTTGTGGTCACATATTAATGTCACTTGGAGGAACTGTAGGAGTATACTAATAAAAAAGTTCAATGGGGCTTATATCAGTATGGGGGTTGACTATTGATATAAATGTCAATCAGTGCTAATTTGCTCCCTACCTTTCCTCACCAAAAGGAGGTTATTTTTAAAGGCATGTTATTGATTTGTAAGAAATATAAACATGATTTTGCTCGTAACCAGATGTTGAATCCTTGTGAAAAGTAAAGGGTATATTATTATAATAATATTTCGGATGGACTAATTTTGCCACAACCACATAGATTCCTAAACGTTTAGAAAATTACAAATAAAGCTTTTGTTTAAGTAGCATTTTCATGCTTTAAATGGTTTGGTTTGAAATAAATGGATAGTTCTGCTTTAGCTCAAAGGTATTTTGCAGTCTTAATTCAATTTAGTAGCCAGAAACAGACAAATAACAATTTAAAATGACTAGGAGTAAATCCTCCAGAATATGGCTTGAGAATTTCAGCCCAGTGTTTATAATTTATCAAAAGCAATTTTTAAGTTCTAGGGCACTTTACAAATTGTGTGCTCTGTCTTCTTTAGAAGTCCCAGTTCCTGTGTTGTTATTTATTAATCACCATTAACAGTGCTTTGCCAGAATCTAAATTTCATTATATAGCAGTATCATGATAGCTGGATGATCATGAACTTTGCATTGCGCTGTTTACAAGGAAAGCTAATTACATACTAACATATTGTTCATTTTTAAAACACCTTTTTTTTTTTATTTTATTTTTATTCTCCCTGCACTAAACATAAGATTTTGAAGACAAAGGCACAAGAAAATTTTATTAACTTTACCGACTTGCAGCTACTCCTAACTTCTAGTCATGGAATTAATGTTCCATTCAAAATAAACTTAAAGGAGAAATAATAATAAAAAAAAGAATATTCACAGTATTTCAGAACAAAGGTAAAGTAACAACCTCAGTTCTCTCTACATTATGACTGTTAAGTTATGAGATAAGATTTAAGATCTACTTTTCAAAGTAGTTGAAACATTTGTCTCATAGTGCAAAAAAGAAAAATGAGCCGTGATTTTAAACGATGTGTTTGGATTAAACATCAGACTTTAAAATAAAAATAATACAAGCATTATGAGAATTTGAAGTCAAACTGCTTCAAATCTAGACTGATATTGGCATTATAAATCATTTAGTCAGACTTGGAGTTTTGGCCTTTTTTGTAGATATGAAATCCAATATTTTCAGAAAGACTACTGACTTTTGGATTTCCTATCTGAGTTCTCATCTGGAATTGTGATGTTTAAATAAGCATGGGTACCCGTTCCTGAAAAACATCTCTTTAAGCCTGCCACTGCCACTACCATTAGTCACTTCTGAGCATTTTATTTAGGAAATACTTCAGCCTTTTAGGAACCAGAGTTTTGTTATCAATGCAGTTCTGCTTACATTGACAACAGTTGATGTTGATGGACAAAATCTGATTAAAAGGAATACTATGACTTTGCAAAATCTGAACAACTAAAAGAATCATTGTGAAAGATCTCCTGAAATATAATTGTTTCGGGTAAATATTTAAAAATAAAAATCCTTTATCTAGCAATTGCTGAAAAAGGATACTATGACCCAACCTTCACTGTGATTACATTTTAGTAACTATAACAAAATTTATGCCATATTAAAGTACCATATACATAGATTCTAGAATTTTGCAAGCTTCCAAATTAATAATGCTATACAAGTGGTCTATGGGTAGCAACAGAAATTTTCACTGCAGACAATTCAATCCTCTAATTGTTCACAGAAGTAAAAGTAACGAAGATAACACAAACAATAACAAAAGCTAAGGTGTATTCCTTGGCTAATATATACCCATCTTAGTCTGAAGCTATCACTGGTTACAGCGGCCTGGAGAGGGACTAGATTTGGAACTGCAAAACTCTGCGCTAAACTGCATCCGGGAAGATGCCACTTTCCAATGGATGCATTATTTTTTGTTTGATCTTTTTAATGAGGGTATAACAAATGAAATTTCCTTGAATATGTAAAGTTGAGCTCGTTAATATCCTGAAGGAGGTGTATACTTATAATTTGGAGGTATTGCTGATGCTGTGAAGAATGAGATAATACTATAAGAATAATTAAACTCTGCTTCCTAGTAGAAAAAGAAATAAAATTCTTAGTACAAAATTTCAAAGTCATGGACTAATGGAATAATAATGAGGAGTTCTACTATATAGAAATACATCATTAGTTGAAGCTGATAGAAAATGAGAGAAATCTGAATATATTTTTTTAGTCATAGGATCATTATAAGCAACTATGTAGGAAAAAAAAAGGGAAAAATGATGCTAAGATCTGTCAGAGAAAGTATCTGCAGTAGAGAAAAGCAATGGATAAGCACACAAGACACAGAGGACATCTTATTTAGTATATTCTATGTGGTTCTGATTATCTAGGTTCAGGTTAACTTGCAACAAGGGTGGCAATTGGCTGCTAGGATGACCAGGGAAGGAGCATTTATTTTAAGAAAATACTAAAAATCTTATCTATTTCAGCACAAAAATGACTGAGAAAGATATTCAGTCTCTTTAAGTGTGTTTTGGAGTAACAAGAAGGGGAGTGGCAGGAATCATGTAACTATTTAAATGTGATATAATGTGTTTTAAGAGCCTGGTGGAAATTATTAGAAATAGATCAGAGTCCAATACTCACTGTCTGGGTTCTTTTAGATATTCCACATGTGGAGAGTTTAGTATTTGATACCAGATTTACTTCTATGAAGTTATCTGATATTACATGGGATTTTGATTGAGTAGCACGATACACTAATGTACTTAAATAACAATATGAGACCAAATCACATTTAGTAGACTATAGCAGTGCCTTTATTGGTAACATAGGTTTTGACAGAAAATAAGAACAAAATTTTTTAACCTGTGAGTGGAGTGCTAAAAAAGATTATCTGGATGAAATAATAAAAGGAAAGTTCTTAAGTTATTTCAAGATGCAGTTTGCCTATTAGGGAAGAAATTTTGTAACAGGAGAGGAGTCATCCCAAAGGTGGAATATTAAGTCTAGGAGAAGAGTATCTAGTAGGATAATTTACTGTAATCTCAAAGTGGTTGCAGGAAAATTCATTACTGTTCCCTGATTGTTTATTTGCTCCAACTCTGTGCTTTAGGATTCCAGTTGATCAACTGCAGAAGACAAGGGCTCCCCCCCCCCAGTGCATAAGCTAGGAGTTTGCTTTTTTCTCTTGTTATTTTTTGCTTATTTGTGTGTTTGGTAACTGCAGTTCTGGAGTGACCTGGAGTTTGCGACTTGTGTTAATGTGTTCTACAGTCTTCAATGAAGTCGGAGCACGTGAATTAACTATGCTACAGGCTGCTGGAACTACAGGTCTAGCTACCTGAAGCTGTGAGCCAGGGGTCCTATGAACCATGCCTAAAAGTCTTTAGAATATTAGAACAATATCTGAGTAAAGGTGAATGTTTCTTATTTATTGAAACATTACATTTTATGCAGAAAAAATATTGGTAGGCCTGTTTATATCACCTAAGATAATACTTATAGAAATAGAAGATTTTCCTGTCAATATACTAGAAAGAATTTTAGCTATCTTTTATTTATTTACCCTAGTAATTGAATTTCCACTCAAGACAGTGGCTCACAAAGATGATAAAAGCAATTGAAAAAGATAATTGTATGTGTCTAGATGGGAGGAAAGGAGGGAATTTTCCCACCAAATATTTGCATCTGGCTGATGGCAGAGAATCACAGAAGGGGGGGTGGAGTGGGGGAGGAGAGAGTACAAGTCAGCTTGCTGTGCTGCCCGTAGGATCCTGATTCCACCTAGTTATTCTTTCTGATCTATATTCATGGGTTTTTCAGAGACCTAGCAGTTACATGTCAGAATGACTGGTCTCAACCTTGTTTCAGGATAAAGCATCAATCTGTTTGTGGGCACCGTAGCCTGACCTGACAGAGTTCCAGCGATTCTGCGGGCCCTGTGATTCCTGTGCAGATGGTAATTCTGAGCTCGAAGCACAGTGATGGACAAGATATTCCATCAAAGTTGCTTCTCCAACTGCAAGCAAGAGGTGTCCCAGGAGTGTCTGTTGAAGATGTTGCCAATCTATGTTTTTCTGTATGTTAACAGCACTTTTACAACTGATTTTTTTTTTCTTTCTCTGCTGCCTAGTATATAACCTCTTGCCATTTATTCTATTTGCTTTTCTGAAGTCAAAAATGTAAGACAGGGCAGGTATATTCTCCCCAGTATGAACCTGGAAATACCTTTTCTTCTGTATAATATAAAGATTACTTTCTAGGAGCCAGGACTTAAACATTTAGCTGCTTGTGTGTCAGGGAGGGGGAAGTAAAGAAGTGCCAGCTGAATATTTCATGTTTCATCCCTCCTAAGGTACTGCGATTGCACATCATTAACTCCAGATGTACTCCATCACTCTGTGCAGTGAGACCAAAGCTAAATGCAAGAATTCAAGACCTTGAATTTTTATTACCCATGTAATCTTGAGAATGTGCCATTCTTCCAAAGTATACCAAGTGCTGATTCAAAAAGAAAATAAATTATTCTAAAGAGTAAGAGAACATTATACAGAAAATATCAGTGTCAGTGTAGGATACGCAGCACAGTTCTTAGTATTATTCTGAGTATTTATAACACACCATCTCAGAGGAGAGAAATTGAGGGATGATTTTAAAGGAAGGACTTAAAAAAACCCTATGAGATATTCATTGAATACATTCAAGAGTCACTGTAGTATTGAAGCAACACAGTTTTAAATCAAATTTAACCTAATAAAGCACAAATTAGTGATGTTGTATAAAATAATTGCACAGAATATATATGCTTTTAACCAAAGGATGTGATATTAAGCTGGAAATACCTAAAGAAACATGACAACAAAATCCTTCTTCAGGAAAATGAAGAAACCTAAAGAAACATGACAACAAAATCCTTCTTCAGGAAAATGAATGCAAATTAGCATTATCAGCTTAATTTATTAAACAAAAAAATACATTTTATTTTATAATAATATTTTTTTTAGAGATACATTATCTGTTTTTTCAATGTCAATGGCAACACTGAGATTCAATAGAGAGGTATGTGACACATGCTTCCTAATCTAATCTGTTGCCAAACATTTAACTCTAAAATATTGACTACTGTATGGTAAATCAAAAGTAAAATATAATAACCAAATGCCAAATATATATTTTCTGGGCAGAAGATTTTTTTTTCAGTTCTCACATAAGCTAACTTGCCTCAGATTTCTCAAGCACTTTTGTGACTTCTCTGGGAGTCTCAAGGACAGGTTTTGTTTCACCCTTATTTAACTGGGACGGGCAGAAGAAAAATTGATATATATGACCATACAGCACTCTTAGGATGACCTGCATATATTGCTTTTTCGCTGTTTCCTCAGGAAAAACAGTAGTTAAAAGTGGAGAAGAACTGTGAGGATGTGGTTAAAAGCACTATAGACATTTTGTAGAAAACTCAATTGCTTTCACAAACACCTTTTGCGTGTTGAAACCCTCGGGCATCTTCATGCAAAACTGTTAACTGACACAACTGAAACTCTTCAGGTAGTTAGGTACTGTTAATTGCGGCTGCCATTGATTACAACAGTGAAATGATTCAATCATTAAAGAAGGATCCAATAATTTGAAGATATCTTTCAGAGGTGACACTGTCAGATAATTTACAATGAAGCCTGAATAACTTAATTTTATTTCTTCTCTAGTTATGTCATCTGCTGGAGTATTATTTTGTTGGAACTCCAATTATGAATCCTACGACATCCTTAAAGTTTCTCAGATAAATGTTTACATGAGAAAGTTTAATGTCAAATAAAGCAAAATAAACAAATAGAAAATTCCAGCACAAATGTTAAAGCTTTCTAGAATATGGAGCTTTAGGAAGAAAGTTTAGAAGGTGAACTGTCTTTAATGGCTCAGAGAACAAACTGCAAATAAGGAAGGGCAAAGGTTGTGAAAACATACATATGTGTATATATACATATATTTTGTTGACCCTGGCCAGCACCTAAGCACCCCTCCAGCCACTTGGTCACTCCCCACCCCAGGAGGGATGGGGGAGAGAATCAGAAGAGCAAAAGTGGGAAAACTTGTTAGTTGAAATATAAGCAGTTTAATCAGTAAAGGAAAGCTGTGCGTGCAAGCAAAGCAAAATAAGGAATTTATTCACTACTTCCCATAAGGAGGCATCTACAATTGTTCCTGCTTCCTCCTCCTTTTCCTGAGTTGTTATTGCTGAGAACAACATTATATGGTATGGAATGTCCCTTTGGTCAATTCCGGGCAGCTATTCCCTCCCAACATTTTCTGCACCCCCCGTTTAATCACTGGGGGGTGGGGAGAGGGTGGGGGGGAGTGGGAAAAAGAGAAGGACTTGCTGCCATGCCAACTCTACTGAGCAACAGCCAAAACACTGATGTGTTATCAACACAGTTTTGGTTACAAATCCAAAACACAGCACTGTACAGGCTGCTATGAAGAGAATTAACTCCATTCCAGCCAGACACAGTATAATATGTATATAGATTTATAATGATTCAGGCAGCAGGAATGTACGTAGACATAAATTCATGACAGGCTTTTCTGGCATTCAGCAGTTGGCCACTCTGATTATAAATTATTTATTTATTTATTTATTTATAGTTTGGAGAATTAGGTTTCCTGACACTTTTGTTGCTAGAATGTGCCAGCTTGTGTTGAGCCAAGTTTTCTAGTTTCATTACAAAAGCTGTGTAGAGTTCAATTAGTTAAGTGTTCAGTGCTAATTACTGAACAGAGTATTAGATTTGCACAACACTTTAAACTTCAAATAACTCAAATGTCTTATGTTCCTTCTTTAAAGTACTCTTGAACTTAAAAAACTATTTTATTATTTTGTAAATGAAGACTTGTTTAAGTGAGCTAAAAATAGCTTAAAGAGCACATCCAAAAGGAAATAAATAATTAAGTAATTACATTAAATCAATATATCATAAATCATTATGACAGTGTAAATCAAGAATTCCCACCAACCAATGCACTGGAAATCCTAAAGCATGTACATTACTCTGGAAGTAGTTAAATTTCTATAGACATCTGAAGTCCATTGTTGGGCTATATTAGATTAAAAATCACTCCATGAATTTCTAAGTTGTTAAGTAGTGGCAAGAGTTGGACTGCTCCCCAAGGACTGGCAAGCCAGGAGCTGAGGGCGGCTACGACATGGACAGGCAATGCCCTCACCAGTGGGCTCAGCCAGGGGAGCAGAGCTGGGGACAGCAGTGGATCCTGTTGGCACTCCAGGGTGCATCAGGCAACAGCAGGGATCAAGTCAGGTCCACGGCCAAGGCAGGAAATCCAAATAATGAGCCAGAAACAGGGCTGGGGACCAGCACTGCTGCAGCATCGCTGGGACAGGGACTGATGGCCCCAAACTCTGCTAAAATGGGGTCCTGGGCAATAGTCGGGGGGTAAACAGTGGTAAATTTTCCCTATAATAAACGTCTTTCTTTATGCAGAATCACAGAAGGGTAGGGGTTGGAAGGTACCTCTGGAGATCATCATCACATCCAGGTGGGTTTTGAATATCTCCAGAGGAGGAGACTACACAGCCTCTCTGGGCAGCCTGTTCCAGTGCTCAGTCCCCCTCACAGTGAAGAAGTTTCTCCCCATATTCAGGTGGAACTTCCTGTGTTGCAGTTTGTACCTGTTGCCCCTTGTCCTGTCACCAGGCACCACTGAAAAGAGTCTGGCCTTCTTTCCAAGTATGACTGAAGTGAATTAGGATAGATGCCTTAACCATGGAGTTGAAAAATCATGAATGATATGTGGGAATTTTGTCAAAAACTACAAAAGCTCCATTGGAGTGCTAAAGCATTGATTTTCTTCAAAGCTTCACAAAACATTAGTATTAATCTGTGACTGTTCGGAAGGATTTAAAAATGTGCTGAAGGTGGATAATGAGCAATATGCTTAGATTCAAGCATAACCAATTCAGTCAAAAACTTTTAGAGCTAGTGTTTTCAGAAACTAATGCTATGTGACAAAAGCTGGCTGTTAATATTTATGTATTATATCTTATTATACTGTGCTAGGAAAAAAGCAAAACAAAACAAAACAAACAAAAAAATCAAAAATATTCTTATTCATTAACAATAAAATAGCTTTTATACTACTACTCAACAGTAGTATCTGAGGTGCCTAAATACTTCTGTGGATCTGAACCTATGCACCTAAATCCAAGCTCAAGAACACTTAATTAAATTATTCATAAGTATTCCAAGTCAGCTGAGCCTGACACTGTCACTCCAATGGGATCAAATCCACTTCAATTTTAGATATGCTTTCCTATTGCTTTTAAAGAAAAAAAAAATACAGTAAGTGACAATGCCTCAAAGTTTCAAATACCACTCAGTTCACTGTTCAGAACAATGACAGTTCAGCACCTGTATTGTTCACGGGAAAACAAAGGCAATCCTAAATACTCTTTTTAATCTATTATCTATCAACTCTTAAGACCACCAACACAGGTTAGTGTGGCATTAGAAGCTGGCTTCCAGTCATTGATCACTTCTTGTTCTTGGCACAACCTTGTCATAAGGAAGTAAGAACTCAGTATTTCCTGCAATGAGGAATGTTTCAAAGGGCTGTGAAGTAATTCTCTAACCACTTTGCACTTCTTTAAATAAATTTTTACCCCATTTTTAAACTGCCAACATCATGTTAGTGCAAAGAATGATAACCACATCAATGAGCAACTTCTTAAAAAATGAAAGAACATCCCCAAGCCAGTTATCATCCTCATTAGTGGTAGAAGATGCTTGAAGTGTTCAAAGACGTGAAAGGATAATGATAATGTTTTAAGTGTATAGTCAGCTTTTCAGTCTCCCAGTTCTTACCCAGGTCGTACCTGCAGCATAGCATTCTCTATGACCCTCAAACAACATGTGTTCAGACTGAGACCCTGAACCTAGTACAGTTTTGCAAATGTAATTGTAGCATGCTGACTAGAAGAACAACTCAAACTACTTGAATTTTTCATGTGCATTTCCTATTGTGTTACTATCATATACTTGTTTGGTGCCTCACCTCCCTCATTCTTGTATATCACTTTGATATCCTTTACCTCATCCCCTTAGAATAATGTTGCATAGAAATGTAGATTTTAATACACTGCATAGAAATTGTGGTTTTCTGTCAGGAAAATGGAGATTGGTTGGGTCCTTTGCCAATGGGATGCACTGTCATTCCTACTTTCATGTAAGATCTAGACAAAACTAGTCAAAAAAATGGAAGCTGTAACTACAGTTGTCACACACTCATGTAACTTTAGAAATTTTAAAATTAATCATCAGGATCATCATTATAAACCAAGCTTTTTATATATAAGTGAACACTGTAGTATTGTGTGGCACAAATGTCTGCTTGAGATGCTGTGTTTTTCAATCAGATGTTCTCTTGTCCTGCAAAAAAGTATGTCATGTCTAATTTAGGCAAGAAGGAACCTCCACAGGACGTCTGCTTCACCCTCTACTCAAACTAGGGCTAGCTTCAACGGCATATTTCACTGCTCAGGATGTTCTTCAGGTGAGTTTTGAGACCCTCCAGGAATGGAGTTTTCACAGCCTTCCAAGGCAACATTTTCCAGCAGTTAAGTGTTCCTCTCATGATGAATTTTTGCCTTACATTCAAATGGAAATTTCCCTTGTTGCAGCTTGTGATTGTGGCCTCTGTCTTATTAAGGTGCATTATAGAGAAGAGCCCAGCTCTGCCTTCATTATAACTTGTCTTTAGGTAGATTCTAGGTAGGATTGCAATCAGATCTTTCCTTAGCTTTCTCTGCTACAGGCTAAACAAATCCAGTTCCTTCAGCTTCTCCTGCTATGTCACATGCTTGAGTTAGCAAGCCATTCAATGACTTTCCTCTGGACTCTGCAGTTTGTTGATATCCTGTAAACAGGTGCCAAAAGTGGTCATTGTATCATGCTGCAGATCTTTGATGGAAGATGATAGTAAGCTATTCATAATGCTGCCTGACCTTGTATCTTGCTAGTTAGACTAGTACCTTACCTCCTTGTTTGCCACATAACTCCTAGGAAGCTTACATCCAGCTGTCAGAACCTTTCTAGTGAAGAAATACTCTTTTGATAGCAATAATACTGGCATAATCTAAGGAAAACTCTGAAATATTGATGATTGACTGTTTGCAGTAATAATATTATAACTGTGTATCGTGTTTAAACTAAAGTTTTCCTCATAAATAAAAAATAGTGTGGAGATGTTGTGTGTCAATGATGCTACCTGACAATGGAAATAATGAAAAAACATAATGATGGTGGTGCACAATCATAGTGTAATAGCTGAAAGAGTAAACTGCATTTGCATGAACAGCTGGAACTGGAAATACCAGCAGTGAAGCTGTCCCATTTATTTTGTGTCCTCCTGTTTGTCAGGAAATTTGTTACTTTTCTCAAGTGACATCTCATGCAGATTGCGTATTTTATGTCTGGGCTCCTCAATTGTAACAACTTAATATTTAAATATTTTTAAATGAATTCGCTGGTAATCTCATTCTGTTTGTGAATTCTTCCTTTAGAACTTTCCTTATTTTTTCTTAGCTTATGTTTCTTGATCAAGAAACATTTGACAGCAAAAGCTTTTGACTTTGAAAGTTTGAAGCTTTAAGGTGTATATATAACTTACACTAACCATCTTTAATTTTTCACCCCTACAGGTCTTTGAACTTAGTAACAAAACAAAATAAAAAACTCAAACCCCAAACTGACTTTCTTATCATATACAAATTAAATTTAAAGTTTGTTATCTTGACCCTAAGAGTATGTACTTTGAAGGACCTCATACTGGCCTATCTACCAAGCAGGGTTTTCCCTTCAAATCTGTAAACTCCTTGGAAAAGGTATGAACAACTTTTGGAAGTGACGTCCTTTATAAGGCAATTGAATGGATGGAGTACACAATTAGGTAATAGGAATAGGATGATCTTGCTTAGAGTTTGTAGGGTTGAGTGAAGAACTATGATTCCATTCAAGGCAACATCTCACACCAGATCTAAAATAAATAATGTTTTTGTGCATTTAAAATAGTATTTAGTCACACTTATGCACTGTCTGTCTTCCTTGCATTTTCATCTAGTTATAATGCTGCTCTTTCTTTACTCCCTGTTTACACATTACTTCCATCAATCTTTTAAATTGCAAAACTCCTCAAAATGTTTACAAAGATGAACATTTTAGAAATGCCAATATCGACTGCTCTACATTCTCTGTGGATTTACCTTCTTAATAGCAATTTAAATTGAGAAGAAACAATTACTCAACCAAAAATCCCTACTTTTAGCTTCTTTCTTTGTAATGTTACTCGACCGTCTTTTGAGAATTGGGCCATCGGATATACCATTCTGCTACAAGATATACATACAAGCAAGTGCTCTGTACTTCTTGCAATCATTGTGCTAAATGAAAAGAAAAAAAAAAAAAGATTGCTGAGTTGTTTAAGAAACTCCTTAAAGTTCTAGGAGCTTTAAATAAAGTTAATGATTTATATCTTTACATTATTATACTACCTTCAATAATGTTACCATCTTTTTCTAAATTATAAAATTATTAAAGTTATTAAATTCATTTATTTCTGTAAATTAGACATAGTTCCACATTTGTACAGATATTATTTGTAATGGCTATAGAGTTTTCTTTTTTCCCCAGACTTTACAGGCACATTGCAAGTATTTAGAAAATGTGTTGAGCATTGTTTGTAGCACAAAGTCCAGAATGATGGTACATTCTAAGACCCTTATTTGACTTGATGTCTAGTCACAGATAGTGCCCTCTAATTTAATGCCCTCTAAGTTAATCAAAAGATTAGTGCTCAGAGATTTTCACTAAGTTATTTTCTCAGAAGCATTAACTCAATTGAACAATGTGTGCGTATGTGTGTGTGCACATCTATGTGCGTTAGCACATGTTTGTCTGCTGGGAAGGGTTTCAGGATGGAATTAGAAGTAAAACAAATTTGCAAGCAAGAGCAAGTGTATAGCTTAGCATGTTAGTGACAGAAAACAGAAGAAATAATTAGTTCAAAGTCTACAGGCCATTCAAATGGCACTGAAGCAATACGTTTATGTTTGTCTCCTGAGAGGATTAAATAGTTCTTTAGGAATTTTGCTGTCATAATCATTCACTCTGTAAATGATAGGTAGTATTAAGCAGAAAGTATATTTCGAATATCTTACTGTCCTGTTTTTTTCCTTCTCTTCTAGTTCCTAGATGGGTTCAACAGCAAGGGTTGTGCAGGGCCAACTAACAATCATTAGATGTGTCTAGTTTTTCAGAACTGTTTCTAATGTTCCTGGGATTATAAACAATTAATTTAATACAACAGTGCACAAATTGTTCATGACAGACAGGATATGTAAGTGGTTGATGATAGTTTGTCATCATTTAATTACCAGCAGATATTTAATCCAAAAAGTAAAGTTAACAAGGAAACTAAGGAGGTGAAGATGCAAACAGTACCTAGACATGTTCTGTATGCATATACCTCTATCCATGAAAGTGAATATAGTGAAGCTGAATATCCCATTCTTAATACCATGTAATCTGGATTCTAAATTTACCTTTTTGTACGTGAAAGTATACAAACGAGAAAAAAATTACTGAGAATAACATTAATGCCAGAACACCTGCTTAAGATGGTGGATCTCAAAGGCCTTTTATATTTCATACTTCATGACAGATGACAAGTATTATGTAAGTAACTCTTTAATACATTAGTTTACAGTGCTACAATGCTTTGCAATACCTTATTGTAAAACCAATGTCTAATGTGAGATTTAGTTAAGCTTTCCCTATTGAAGTAATTTTTGTTTGTTTGCTTGTTTAGATAGGTGGATTGTTGTCACAGAGTGAGTCCAAACTGAAAATTATGAAGAAGCTGTCTGCAATAATTTCACTTTTTTTTTTTGTTTGTTTCAAATACTATTTTCCTGGTGGGGTACAGTTAGTATAGATTTTGTATACTGCTATGTATCTAAATATATGCCCATATTGCGAAGTGTTGACATGCTATCCATAGCATTATAGAGTAAAACCTAGCACTTCTCTTCTGTAAACAAGTAGATATCTCGGTGGCATTTTTGATTGTATAGTTGCTAGTGAATTTAACCTGCAATACTCCTGTTTTCAATCTCCTTGATAGAGTTCAGTGCGAGAAGGAGAGGCTTGGTAACTTACAGAACTGCCTGAAGACTTACTAAGATGTTGAATTGTGCAGACTGTATGGATCAAGCCATGAGAACTGAGATGGGTAAGGTGTCAGCCTTACCCACAAACTATAGAATTAAGCTGAACAAGGCAGCTGCTTGGTAAATACACTGGTGTTTGTTTAGTTTAGATTAGGATAGGGTTTTGTTTGGAGAAAACTTAACAGGGCTTTGAAGTGTTAAAGCTACTGAGGCCTCAAAATTTTACACCACCCCCATGCTGTCTTACTGTATGCCAGACAGCTTGTGAATGCTGGTCACAGGAGGTTTTTCCATATTACTTGTGTTTCTGTTCAAAATGAAAATTTAGCAACAGGAGTTTTCGGACAGGATATTAATTGCATGTTGGGTTTTTTTATTGTTATTGAGGGTTTGGGGTTTTTTTTTGTGTTTGTTTGTTTTAGTCTTTTTGTTCCCTACTACTACTACTACTAAAGAATGCTTATACCTTTTGGGGGTACCCAGGTGTAATCCTCATCTACTCAGACAGTGATCAGCACCTGCTAATGATCATCTAAGTATTTAAATTATCAATTTGTTTATCACTGTTTCCTGTGAGGAAAACTCTCTCCTGTGTAGTAGGTATGGTTTATCTTTTTTTTTTTTTTTTTTTATGCCTGAATTTCTTTTTTTATGTCAACCTGAAAGGATATTTATACATATATATTGCAAAAACCTGGATGACTATAGTGGACACAGTTTATGCTTAGCTATGGTTTATAGATTTACTAATCTGGAAGCACTTTGCAGTGGCAGGACATTTGAAGAGAGTGATTCTAACTTGGCCTTAGAAGAATACCAGAAGAAATGCCAATGTATTTTAATATTTTGAGTAGCTACAACTCAGAGATTTTTATCAGAAAGTGTTGTAGGCATCATTTTCACCACTTTTTTCCCTCCAAAAGTTGCAAGGTGATTTTTTTTTTTTTTTTTTTTAATTACCAGACTCTGGGATCTCATTGGATGAAAAGTGTTGTTGGAGCCAGTGAGTCTAGTCCCCTGCTATTGCTAGGTATCATGTCACAATTTTGATAAATGTATTTTAAGATGAACTGCAATACTGCTGGTCACATACTCTCCAAGAAACTGGTGTCCTGGAAGCATTATCAGTGTTAAAACTAAAAGTGTTAAATGCGCAGCTGCAGGGAAGAAAAATAACTTGGGAGAAACAAACAAAGCCCACTTCAGTCAGAAGGTACCATGTGGCATGATCTTTTCTGAAATTTAACTAAATTTGCTGTTTTGTTTTCTCTTCTTCCCCATCCTTGAACAGAAGAGGAACCAAGCCCTACTACTAATACGCTTACTCCAGTTCCACTGTTTACAGGCTTAAAGACTTTCTTTCCTATATCTAGCGCTATTACCTACTGTGTGAAATGAATAAAAATATAAGTAATCTTCTACCATTTAATAAAAAATTCAAAGCAATGACATTTCTAAGATTCAGACACCCTTCTGGATGAGTTGAAAAAAGCACAGAGCTGCCCAGGAAAGACAGTGGTTGTGGTGCTGACTTATCTGTTCTTGATACATTTCTGACTGAGTGTTTTTCCTGTTGCTTCAAATGCTTTGGAATCACAAGCAGCTATATTTTAGAGGCAGAGAAGAGAAGTGAAGTCTCTGCTTTCCTAATACCCAGCCCACTATTAAAACAGAAAAAGAAGAAGCTGAACTTTGAAAAAATTACATTCATAATCCTTCCAACTTAACTCTTCTTACAAAATAGCTAAGTAATTGATAGTGATCAACTACAACAGTGCTGTTAACTAGTTGCACTAAAACTTGAGGAACTTCCTTTTTAAAAGTATTCATTTTATTTCAGATTCCAGTAACAGTAGTTTAAGACAAGGTATAGTTTTTGTTTCCTTGCAGCCTGTGGAGAAACATTATAGAAAACATTCTTTTGTGTAAGAATCATAGCTGCTGGCAGCCAGTTGCAATAAAATTAGTATTCTAGTTGAAATCTGGCAGCTTGGAGTCCCTTGACAGTGTTTTCCAGCTACAGACTTCGTAGCTTGTCCTCCCATGCATTGAGAGAGAAGAAACATTATTCTCACTTTCAAATAGCTCCTGTGTTAAAAGCCAGAAGTATTTCACCCAGTGCTGAAATGCAGCAGAGTCCGTCATTCTCACTGAGCTGCCGCTTGCTGCACCTCCGTTACAGTACCTGGGATTACACAGGCTGCAGGACCTGGCAGGGACAGGTTACCTGGCAGTATGAAGGCACCTGCGCTTAAATCAATGTTTCAGCTACTACTGGATGAGTACAACTAATTAAAAACCAAGAAAAACAAAAAACCAGTGGAGATTGTGAAGCACTTCAAAAAGCCTTTTGAATCCCTTTAAGTTTAGAATTTCGTTGCTACGTCCATGAAGCAGAGTTTTATACACTTGCTGTGAAAAGTTCTACACAGATCTAATTAATTCTTCAAAGTGAACTATTATTTGGTGGGGAAAAAAGTATAATGATCACACTAAACTAAGTGGCAGCATTATTTTATTATCCACTCACTTATTCTCATTTCAAGTGTGTATAGTAACTTGTGAAGGGCTAAGGTTTTGAAGTTTTTTCCTCAGATTTGTTCTTTCAAAATTACCTAATATGCCATTAATTTTCTTCTTTTTTTCCCCCTGAGAATATGTTTATTTTACTTTGGCAAAATGACAGGAATACATTGTGGAAGGGGCAAGTTGAAACATTTTATCCATTGGTTTGCTTTCTGGAGAGTGATCTGCTCTGATTTCCTTTATGACAAGAGAACATCTTACAGTATCTAGAAATACACTTGTTAATTACTTTACCTACACTGATGGATGGTAGGTGGATAAGTCTGTTGGTGGTACAAATTAATCTGACAGTTGTCTTCAAATCCATACTGTTTTTGGAAAGTAGCTTGTTTGGAGACTATGCAAGGTCAAATCCAATGTAATATAAAGCTCTTCTCATGACTAAAGCCAATTACCAATACTTAAATATGACCAAATAGCAAATAGTAAGCTACCATTTTGAGTATCTGCTGTTTTTCTGAAAGAAAGATGATGAAGATACAGGATGAAAACCAGCATTAAAAAAAAAAAAAAAAAAAGAGAGAGAGAGAGAAGCAACTCTATTTTGTGTATGCTGGTCTGTCCATCAAATGTTCCACATAGATTTAGACTTCTGAAGGAGAACAGAGTGCAGGTGTTGTGCTCTTGGTTATTCAGAAGTCTTTGTCACATAGATAAATGCTTTCTGCCTTGACCAAATTGGAAAAGATAGCATAGGAAACTCATTGTTTAGTATGCAAAAAGTTAAGCCTTATATGTTCCCTGAGTAACTGAGGCTCCCTATGAATAAGTATACAACTCCTGTGCTGAGGACATTTCGGCATGTTCCTAAGTACTTATAAGGGCTAAAGCCTACAGTATAGTTATTTAATGTGGAAGGAAATATCTAAACCCAGGCTTCTTAAACAATATTTTCCATGATTTAATATGTTTTTTCATTTCCAGGTTCTTGAGAAATGGTCAAACTTCCTATAATTTCTTACAAACCTTTGAAGTATAACAGCAAAAACTTCCTAGAACAGCTGAGAGTTTGCAATATAAATAATCCAATGTATATTTAAAACTTGCTTTTGTGGTTCTGATCAGTATTGTTAAAGCTGTACAAAATGTCAGAGTTGGATGGGTTTTGTTTGTTTATTTGTTTTTTTTTTCTTTTCCCTCACATCACTGTAGAATACCTAAAAGATTAAAGAAGTTGCAAAATAAATTTCCAAATTAAGTAGTCAAATGAACATATAACAGAAAAAGTACTAATACCTTAATCTTAACAATCATATGAAATCCAGTAAAGACAATAGATGAGATATTATCTAAAGTAATGTTATAATGATAAATATTTTATTCCAATGGGAAACTACTTGGGTAACTCTGAAACTGACTACTAAAACAGCTAGTGAAATCCTTGGCACTTTCTGAATTTTTTCAATGCCGGTAAACTGTATATGTGAAGCACGTGTGAGCAAACCCAGGGTGCCAGCACAAAGTGCGTTAAATTTCCTTAACCCCGAGCCTCGCACTGGTGGCCGCTGGTGTGGCTAGAGATGCCCAACCAGTCCGGGGTTTTCTGGCACTCGGGCAGGATGGTAATAGTGATGTTGGAAATAGTTAAAATGAGCTGTGTCTTATGAAACCAATTCTTGAAGGTTCAATCAATTGCAACTGGGGTTGATTCCTGACTAAGGGGATCACTTAGGAGTTTTTCTATCAGGCCCAGAGATTGTTAGCTTAATAAGCTCACAGTTTGTAAAATAATTTGTCTCCTGGTTAGGAACCCACACAGGAATCAGTAACTCTCTCAGGGTCTTCAAGTATGTCTGGCTTAAGAATACATTTTACTTGGCTGTATATCTCCTCTGTCAAGCTTGGGGATCGCCATGTAATTTTTCAAGGTTTGTTTAAGTTTTTATCCCTGGTCGATGATTTTACCATTTTTCTTACAGTGTTTAACCCTGTTTGTGACATAAACAAGCAAGCAGCATTTTCTCTCTCTACCATAGTGTGGTTATATATTTATATATACATAGTGCGTATATATACACACAGAAAAGTATATATACTCTCTATAGATACAGTATATATACAGTGTATATGTACCATTACCTGAATGTCAGTAAGACAGGCAGAAAGAAAGAGGGAAGGTAGTTGAGCTTACAGACTTTGAAAACATGGTATTACTTTAATATATGTATGCATATATATAGGCCTGTTGAGCTCATGCTGTTAAAAGAGCACATAATTAAAAAAAAAGGGGGGACATGAAAGGTAACTCAAGGAACCATCTTTTAGGAAGTCATTCAAGAAAAGGCAAAATATAACTAAAACCGGATACAAAGATCTTCTCTGTTATCCGTTATAGGTTAAAAGAAATGAAGGAACAACGTATTAGAATGAAATACTTGATATCAGCCTAAAAGAAAAACATATTACAATATTTCACAGTAAATAACCTCATTTAAAATGTTTTGGGCTAATATGAGACTCATACAGGCATGGATGGGCTTTAAAAATAGTATTAGAGAAAAAAATCCTGGTTTGGAGGCTAATATGGAAGACTGCTCTGTGCTATTTCAGTTTCCACTGAAGCTCTCAATAAACTACCCAGTTTCATAGCATTTCTCAGTATCTCCGTAATTCCTTACCCATAAAGATCTCAATTAAAATTAATTTATGAATCTCTACAAGAATTACTTTAGACTAAGAATATTTCTTATACGCAAAGAAGAATATGGTTAATTCCATCCGTCCCTCCCTCAGCCCCAGATTTTTAAACCAACTCAAGTAATGTGTACTTTTTAAAAGCAAGCATCTCTTACTGCACCACATGTTGTTCCGTCGCTTTGGTGCCAGTGGTAGGTGGCCAGCTCTTTACAAAGCTGTAATACAGTTTTGTTATTCACACAATTGCTTTTAATGAGCTGGCTCTGAGCCAACGGTATCAGTATCTCTGTTTGTGCTAGCTCTGTGGTGTACATGATGACATAATTGTTTCTTGACTAACAAGCTATAATGTGAACCACATGGACTGTGGAAATCTAATTTACAAGCTAAGTGATCATTTTGACCATGAATTGAAGATGCCGCCAGACGGAAACCAAAGATCTGAACTACACGGTAGTGACGTGCTCTCCGCCTTGAGCAGTAAAAGGCGTGTGTTGCTCACAAATGACAGTGCTTCTGGGAGACTGTTACAGAAAAGCAATATAGGATTAATACTGTACGTCTCCTTGGCATAGAAGCAATTTATCAGTGACTGTGACAAGATAAATCTTATGACTGTTTGCATGTTGTTCAGGCCAGATGAACAAGCTGAGCAAAATAAAGAAAACAGCTGTTTTAAAATGTGAAACAGGTATAATGAAATACTGAATTGCTTTCAGTGTTACTCCTAAGTATATGCAATTAAAGCCTGCTAAGTTATTGGAGACTCTTGGATTATATAAGCTTTTGCTAGCTTCATGAATAATATAAAAGTGAAGAGGCAGCTGGATATTTAAGATGCCTTTTTTTTTTTTTTTTTTTTTT
>VXBL01001721.1:183681-198562 GCA_013400195.1 Aramus guarauna
TTTTTTTAGTGCTTTTGGTTCACTTAACAGTACAGGAAAAACTACCTTGTCTTGTATCTCTTTTTTTGAACATGGCTAAGCATGTAAGAGTGTATCTTTCTAGGCACCTCCAGGCAAAGTAGGAAGTATAACAACTCATTTTTACACATTGAATGTCATCACTGCTCAAATGAATCAAAAGTTAAGTAGGGTGTTTGGGGTTTTTTTGTTTCTTTTGTTTTTTTTTTTTACTAGGCCACATGGTGTTTTACAAGAGATTAGCACTGACTATGAAGAGGTGTTTGATAATTGCATTTTCTTGCAGATTTTATAACTTCTGAAGAAATATTAACAATGTTTAATTAAAACACTGATAATGTGCTTTTATTAAAAAATAAAGAAAAAAAAAGGAGATAACGCAGTCAAAAGCTATTATGTTGCTTTTGCACTTTTGCAGCTGGTTCTTTTGCTTGGTAAACACAAAAAAAATCAGGTTGCCTGCCTGTTGTGGAAGCTGAAAGTAAAGAAATAAGACTGGAGATTGTGTGACTGTCTGGATGTACAAATGTGACAAATTTTGACCATTAAGTATGCTGCCTACTAGCCTGCACAGAATCTTTCTGCAGTTCCTAACAATGAAGACAGACAGGGGAGAGAGAATGGCCCCTTGTGTTGCCCAGTTTCATGCCAAATTAACTGTACTTGTATGGAGAAGTGCTATAGACTGACATACTCTGCAGCGAGTTTACCTAACAGACGGCGCACAAAGGAGAAGCCCTTTTTTGGGTTGGTTTGTCCAGAGACATGTGATAGAAACTGAATTTGTTATCACAGGAGAACTTCAGTAATTCTTCATTTCTATTTCCAAATGAAAACTTCAGTTTGGTATTTGATTTTTTTTGTTTGGTTGGTTGGTTTTGTTTTGTTTTGGTTGTTTTATTTTTAAGGGAAAGGAAGAAAAACAGTGAGTGAACAGTCTGGTGCATCATTTTTTGTGTGTCATGCTCTTTGAGTAGAATATCTTCTTCAGTGGCTAGGGACCTCACAACACTTTGCTGCTGCTCCTGTACTGGACAACCTTTGACAATGATATCGTTCAACAGGATTTTGTTACGCATAAGGAACCCCATCAGAATTCTGACAGTTTTAACAAATCTTGGTTGGAAAATTTTTTCATTAATATTAACTTTCTTCTTTTTTAAATATTTAACTATGTGGAAAATCTTTGATTTGTTCTATAAGCTGCTATGGTTATCCTAGCACTAATAAGTGCCATGTTGCCTGGAGATTCAAGACTGTAAAGCTCCTTACCTGTCCTGTAAATCTCTGACCTAACTCTGCTTCTTGTTAGTTTCTTGATACAAACCTGATATGGCAGATTTTTGTTTTAAACTCTTTTTCACCATCACATCATTCTGTTATTGTAGTAATTATTCTGCTATATCAACTATTAAACCAGAATAAATATTTAATTGCAAACATACACAGCATGAGTCCTTAATGTAGTTCCATCAAGAAGTCATGGTATGGCAAAAGAGTGTTGTATGCTTTAGTTAAAACAGCTTTATGGGTCAGTGAAGAAAGCAGTTGACAATAGGAATTACAAATGTATTCTAAGGAATATTTGTAAAAAAAAAAAATTAGTGGGTGGCTTTTGGGAACAGATTATTCTTCTGGAAGATCTCAGCTTCTTTATCTAGGAGTAAAAGCAGATATTGCCCCATTTTCTCTGTTTTTTCAGTTGAGTGTCTTGATAGCTTTCAGTTAATCTGAAAAGATGTTGATAATGAAAAAGAGCAACAATAATGCTCATAGCAGAAGATTTAGGTCAGGTCAAGTCAAGGCTTCTCACACCAAGCAGCTCACAGAATACAAAACAGTTAAGGTTGGCAGGTACCTTTGAAGGCTGAGCTTACTACTAAAGACTGAGGTGAAGAAGGTATTTGGTACCTCAGCTTTTTCTATGTCCTGAGTCAAAAGGGCTTCTGACCCATTCAGAAACTGGCCCACACTTTCCCTAGTCTTCCTTTTGCTACTTATATAGTTATAGAAGCCTTTCTTGTTGCCTTCGACAGCCCTCACCAGATTCAGCTCCAGATGGATGTTAGCTTTCCTAAATGTGTCTCTCCATCCTCAGACAGTGTCTCTATATTCCATACCTGTCACTGCTTCTACCTTCTTTATGCTTCCTTTTTATGTTTGAGTTCTGCCAGGAGCTCCTTGCTTATTCATGCCGGCCTCCTGGCATTTCTTACTTATGCTCATTGGAATGGACTGCTCATGAGCCTGTAGGAGCTGACCCTTGAATTTCACCCAGTTTCCTTGGACCTCTCTTCCCTCCTGGGCCTTGTGTCACAGAACGCTTTCAAGCAAAGTTCAGAGACTGCTTTCGTTAAGTCCAGGGTTGTGATCTTGTTTTTTTCTCTCCTCTCTCTTATCAGGATCCTGAACTCCACCATCTCATGGTCACTGCAGCCTTTACATCCCCAATGTGAAGGTTGTCAGTAAGCTTAGATCTTTTAGAAGAGAGATCTGCTCCAAAAAAAGTCAGCATCTCCTCTAGCTGGTAAACCAGAATATGCTGGTTTTGCCTCTCTGTCCTCTCAACCCTATACATGCTTCATGTATATAATTATGTTCATGTTTAAAGCTCTGGCACACATTCCACCTCTATGCTATCAAGTGCTATGTAAAAAATATTTTGTTACCTGCTAGACTCAGAGGCTTACTTCTCACTATGAATTTTACAGGGTAATGTGTGTGAGGTACAACAGAAAGTGAAGGCAGAGTGGAAAGAACGCAAAAATATATTGGTTGCTCTACCTGTAGAAGTAACAAAGTACCAAATCCAAGAATATGGAAAAACTGGTCTATTTCTGGTTTATACTTTTCTCCACTGCTGAGAAATATTGTTGGTATGACAGGGATGTCTAAAATACCATCCTTTAGGTTTTGGTGTTTTGTTTGTGTGGGGTTTTTTGTTGGCTTGGTTTGGGTTTTTTGTTGTTGTTGTTTGTTTGTTTGTTTGTTTGTTTTTCTAAAAAGGGTATTAATCAGAAATCTTCTATATAGGTACAGAATGAAATGTGTATATGATGGTGTGCCTGTGGTGACCTAACTATGGTGTTTGATACTGGGTGATTTTTATCATCCTGTCACCCTGTTTCCTCGGAGTCTTCTGAAGTGTTATGCCCTCGGTGTTTTTCTTGCACATGGGCCTAAATTATTGAGTATTCATGTGTACCTGTGAAGCATTTTGTTTTATCTTGTCTTTGATATGGACAGGTAAGAAAAGTGTACCATCCAGATTTCCTGTGACATAAGTCTGTGTATTCAGGAACACGGCTTACATCTACTTCCTCTCTTTCATCCTCATGCAGAACGGAAACCAGCCTCAATTGTTTATCAACCTACTTCCAGAATACATAACATAATATATCTAAAATGTTTACCAAACAAAAATCAAGAACCAAGAATTCATAAAATAAACCATCATAGCTCATTTTCCACTATTTTGTAGCTGAAAAAAACCCCAAACCTTCATTTTAATGTAACACTTATGATGACTGGACATGCAATAGTCAGTTTACAAACTATAAATACATGTCTGCCTGAATGACTGGAAAGATCTTTTATAAAGTCATGAAGGAAGGACAAGTTTTGTTCATCAAAGGTGCCAGGAGAGCTATCCAAGCAGATCACCTGAATGAACTACCTGAAAGAGCCTGTTAAGCATATATGACGTCTCCTTAAATCCAGTCTTGATTTGAAGACATCAAGGCAAAACTATAGCATACTTAGACACCTAACATTCTTCCTTACTTTGCTGAGATTGTAAGATTCATTGACTGAATCTCATAAATTTGTTATCTAAACAGTAAATTCATCTACTGGATGTATTTTTGTGCAGGTAAAAAAATCAAGGATTATGAGCAAATAAGCTTTTTCTATTTTGATTTAACTCTTTATTTCTTCATGTGGGGAGTTTGTGAGTTTACTGTACAGAGCAAACTCATTGGTGTGATACTCCTTTTTATTTCTATTCATTGCTTAGGCTGCACTTGACGTGTAACTTTGTACATTTTAGCTAGTATAGAAGTTCATTCCCATGAGCAGTGACTGTGTTCAATTACTTTAACATTGTATAAACAAAACATATCTGCTGTTTCTCTGATGTGCAATATTAAAACTAGTGGTTGATGTTTATATATGGGACAATGGAATGAATCCGCAGGAATTCAGGTAACCAATATATTACTGTTATTCAGTTGGAAAATGCTAACTTTGACAAAGCATTACAGAGTTCCTTTTGCTACAAAGAGCCCAAGAGTTCTTCAAAAAACTGAAGACATTTTATTTCATACTGAGTTTTCTACCCAGCAGCAATGATTGTGATATTATGTAATATATTTGTGAATTGACCTATCAAAGGTAAAATTTTCGCTGATAAATTGCTGTTTTTTTTATTTTTTTTATACTAGCTATTACGAAGAAAATTAACTCTATCGCAGCCAAAACCAGCACAACTTGATTTCTCTCATTCTGTTTAATATCTCAATATGTTTTCTGTGCAGAGCATGACAGATGTTCTTAGAAGATTTTATTTTTTTTAATCAATAAAAAGGAATTATAAGCATGCATGTTCCTGGAAGTGAAGGCTGGTTCAAGGTTCATGCTAAACACTTTAAGTAATCCATTACTTCCTGAAGAATCTCATAGGATAAATTAGTCTCCAAAGGCACCATAGAGTAAAACTCTATGAAAGGGCCAGTTCTCACAAATGCTGATGCTCGAGTTTTTGCAAGTATATACTACAATTAAAATAGCCAGACATGACTCTAGCCATCTCCAAGAGGCCAACAATTCAATATGGTGTATTTTACAAGTCTCAGAAGACCTGTTTCTAGTTTGAATATCATTAAATGCTTCAATTGTCTTCTAGATTAGTTATTCCTTAGTTTAGTATTAAACCTGTGTTCTAATTTTACACATAATTAGTTTGCAATAAGGTGAAACATTGTTGATTTTATTTTCTTCAAGGATCAAGGACTGAAACATCTGCTGAACAGAAGTTTCTTCCTTTTAATGCCATAACTGATGGAGAAAAACTGCTATCCATCTTGGAAATATTAGAAATAAACTTTCAAGTACTTGCCCCCTGGAGGGTTTTCAGAAGCCTGGTCTTGCACATCTGTCAGCCTCATAGCTCTTTGTCTCTGCCACTTCATCCTGCTCTACTCTCCTGTGGTAGCAGGAGCTTTTCTTTCTTTCTCTCTCTTCCTCTTTCTCTATTCACTGCTTTACAGAAAGTTCTCTCAGACGTGTTTGCTTAATGGGTCCTACAGAAATTGTTGTCCCTTCCCTGTAAAGGAGTCTGTATGATCCAAGAAATCAGACAGACAGCTCTTCTCTCTGTTGGTTAGCCATAAATCTTTAACAGAATGTAGAATAGATGTACCATAAGTGATAAACCAACAAACAGGAGTGCATCAGCATTAATATCTAATAAGGATACCTTTAAGAAGTGTGAGAAATACTAATGAGAAAAAACTTGCCCTCTAGAAAGAAGGCCACTCAGCTTTGTAGGAAACGGGACTTACACTGTCAGTCCTTGCGTGCTGGTTTTGGCTGGGATAGTTAATTTTCTTCATAGTAACTAGTATGAGGCTATGTTTTGGATTTGTGCTGAAAACAGTGTTGGTAATACCGGGATGTTTTCGTTACTGCTCAGCAGTGCTCACACAGAGCCAAGGCCTTTCTGCTTCTCACACCACCCCACCAGCGAGGAGGCTGGGGGTGCACAAGGAGTTGGGAGGGGACACAGCTGGGACAGCTGACCCCAACTGACCAAAGGGATATTCCATACCATATGACGTCGTGCTCAGCATATATAAAGAGGGGGGAAGAAGAAGGCAGAGGAGGACATTCAGAGAGATGGTGTTTGTCTTCCCAAGTCACTGTTACACGTGATGGAGCCCTGCTTTCCTGGGGATGGCTGAACACCTGCCTGCCCATGGGAAGTGGGGAATGGTTTGCTTTGCTTGCGTTCACAGCTTTTGCTTAGCTATTAAACTATCTTTACTTCAACCCACAGGTTTTCTTATTTTCAGTCTTCTGATTCTCTCCCCCACTCTGCCAGGGGGGAGTGATTGAGCAGCTGCATGTGACTTAGTTTCTGGCTGACGTTAAACCACAACACCTTGTTATAGAATCTCCATATATGACAGTCATATATATATATGACTGAGTGAACTACTTCTGCATCAAATGCATATTGGTTAGACTACTCAGGGTAGAACATATGATGTTGTTGGCATAATTATTAATTCTTCGAACAAAATAATCTACCTGGAAAACATTATGTATTACGGCCGTTGCTCTGTTAGCAATGGATCATATTTATTCTTTTGTTATTCTGAGTATAAAAATTATTTGGGTTATTAGCTGCCTCCTCTGTTAACCGATCAGAAGCTTGTGCAATCAGTTTATTCTTTATATGGGTCAGCATTTTTACACTTGATTTTATTCCTACAAGGATAAAAATTACGTGGACTGTGTAATTGTATAGGGCTTCAAACATCTCATCACGATTAATGGGATGTGACATATTACCTTGACAAGCAGTTTGTTTGTCTCATCAGCTTCTGCAAGCTCACCCATCACTTTTCTTTCTAGCTAACACTTCAGCTGTTAGGAGTAGCACAACTGAGACTTCTCCATGCGTGCTCTCGCCCAAATGTACAGATTCTACCTTGACAATATCTGTTGCATGTCTTTATGTTTTGTCCTCCCCAACTCCATTTCAGTTCATATATTTGAATTTATGTGCTTTGGACCTGGCATGTGGTCCATGTGCTTTTAGACTGGCAATTCCTCTTTCGTGTTCCTATCTGATTTTTTTTTTTTTNTCCCTTTTCGTGTTCCTTTTTTTTTTTTTTTTTTTTTTTTTTTTGCCATCGTCTTTCCCTAAAGCTGCTTGAATTGTGACTTCTGAGAATCCCCTTTTGCATGTGCTTTTTGTTTTTTTCACTTTCTAAAATTCATTATTCTCATGTTATTTTATTTCTCTGCAAATTCTGACTTTTTCAGAAAATCATAGGCAATTAAGTCCCAAGTTTATGTCTCCTTTCATTGTCATCTGTGTCCTTTATTCCCTACCTGTCTGTTCTCTAATACTTCCTTCTCTGAAACAACATACATCTCCTGTTACTTGTTATCAGTTGCTCTTGAAAATAATTTTGCCCAAAAGCATGAGTTTCAAAATCTGATTGGGGTTTTTTTAATGGTTTGAATTTATATAGCTTCAGAGACTATTGCTTCCCTGTTGCAACTCTGTAAATCAACAATTTAAGCTAGAACCAGCAACAGCTGGCATAAAAAACAGTTTATATTTGATTGGGAAAAAAAAAAAGTGTCTCAATTCTACCTTTAACCCACGTCCCTGGGATCAGTGTGAGATTATCAAGGTCTGGCTGGGTTGTTTCTTTAGGATCTAATCCCATATACTTATAGGAATAATCTAAGTAAAAGGCTGGAGCGCATTTCTCCCAAAACAAGCACTCTGAGTAATATTTCCTTGCCTAAGCTATGCAGCTGTCAAACTTCAGAATGTGGTAAGGATAGCTGAAACCTTTTTTGCTCTTAAATCTTTTTCGCCATTACTATGATAGCTGTGCTCCACATTGACGAAGGAAAGAAAAAAGTCTAATAAGAATACATTATAATGCTTTATGCCTGCCCTCACTAGTACCACAGAAACAGAGGTTCTCATAGTGCTTTTCTCATTCTGCCATGGCACAGAGTTCCTTTATACAAATCCTGTCCAACAAAATCTTGTCCAAAGATTGAAGGGATTTGATTTAGATAACAGCTAGAATTGCCTCAGATGTACTGTTAAGATGGAACCAGGAAAAATATATATTCCACTTAAAGATTTCACATTCTCACCAACCCTTATTTAGTCCCTCAGAACAACTTCCAGATAATCTGAAAGAGTCCTGTCATGGAAAGTCACCCCTAGGCAGTGCTCAGGCTCATTCTTCAACTTTGATGCCAGCTGTATCTCTTCTGCCTCCAATTATCTAACAGACATAAATTCAAGTAGCAGTTGATCTGTCCCTGGGACCCACAAGGTCTCTGTAGACATAACATTATCAATAGCAAGAATGATGAATGTGTCCATGAGGCTTCTTCAGCCTCAGTTTCTGGCATTGATACTCAAATTTTAAGTGAATCCTCTTCAGAAAGAGGATTTCATATAATTTTCCAAGCTCTTACATTTGACTGGCCTGAACAGCTGTATCCTCACTGCTGGACTGAAAGTATATTTGTACTACATTATGAGCAGCTGAAAACTGAAGAACAAGAATCTTGATATGTATGTCCTCACTTGGAGTTCAGGACCAGGTCTATAAAAAGAAAAATAGTGTCTAAGGATAGACTTCTTTGATGGTCTAAGAAAAAAAATAAAATAAAAAAATCCTTTAATACTTATGCTTAGATCTCAGCATAACATGAATGCATCTTAAAAGCCATTTTATTACATGTTCTTTCTTTCTTTCTTTCTTTCTTTCTTTCTTTCTTTCTTTCTTTCTTTCTTTCTTTCTTTCTTTCTTTCTATAGCTTACTCTATTTATTATGCAGGAAGCCTTTGCAGGGTGAGGAAATGTTTAGAAAAGTGTAACCTGTGGGTTCAATTCCACTACCTGGGTCAGCACCACAGGTTCCCTGTGGGGGATGCAAATCACTAACTAGGGTTCGATTTTTTGTTTTCAACCAAAAGTTGTTTTATGCTCCAGGGGATGTACTGTGATGCTACTTGTAGTTGTTAGTTTCTTTTCATGTTTTTATGGTAGAGATTCTATCCAGGTTCAAATGTCTAGCCTATTCTGTCAAACTGAACTTTGCTATACTGACTTGACCTTTTTTAGATTTCTGCTGTTACTCCCAGGTTCATGCAATTGTAAAGAAGAACAGAGCTGGTCATCTGAATCACAGAATACTGAAAAGGTCAAAGTAGCAATGCAGACTTCACTGTTTCTCCAGGTATAAGGTGTTGAAACTGTATCCACATAATTCTCAGGACTAGACTTGAAATAAGCTTGGAAAAATGGTCTATGCGAACCCTTGTTTTTGATGGTGACAGTGATGAAAATGCTAAATGTAAGAATGTTATTCTTACATTTATTCTGAAGAGCACCTTAAGATTTTGATCAAAATTTTTAATTCCTGTCATGCCAAATTAAGGTTATAAAAAATGTTTCACTATAGGTATTTTGGTCTTTCATATAGGTTTCCCACAGCTGAACTGGGCATTACATGTTCGCCAGGTGATGCTTCTGTTTTGCAGTCTGTATTGTGTAAGACTTGTCAAAAGAAATTTATTCCTTTTGAATTTACCTTGCTACCATAAAATTAGAATGTATGGGTTTGGTTTTTGATTTTTTTCCATATTACAACAAGCTTTCTCATCCTAAGAAATTGCTCTTAAAAAATTAAATACTTTTACAGTCTTATGTGTGACTATTGACAAGTATATAGCAAGTAGAGTCATTATTTTACATATTTGGCACTCCATGATCTCCTATATAATGCCATATATAACGCTTGATTACCACATGTATTGCATCAGAACAATTGCATGACATTTTTTGTGTTTCATTGGGACATGAATAGATTATTTAAACTTTTACAAATTGAAATTGTAATATATTACACCCAAAATCCTGGTATGGGCAGAGAAATGCCACACCGTATAAAAGAAACCAGTAATTTTCTCTTAGGCCAAATAGAACTTTTAGCAGGCATATTATAATACAGCAGTTACTACATGTCTAGGTACAATAACGCTAACACAGTCCAAATTAATATAGAAAAGCTTTGCTAATGATACTGTTGGTAGTCAGGGCCTGGCGGCGGCGCCCGGCGCTGACTACCAACATGATACAGGTACAAATGTTGTAGATAAAGTTCTTACTACCTACCTCTTTTCTTCAGTGCTGTGCTTAGCTTTCCACTGTCCCTCTGGGACCTAACTTTGAAGCCATCAGTTTTTCTCAGGAAGACTAGCCGTGATATGGGGGTTCCAACAGGCCATCATTGTCCTGAGTCCTTCACCTGGAGACATGCGATGTTCACAATGCGACTTGCCTACTCTTCATTTTTGCATTCGCTTGAGTTTATTTTTCACATCATCTAATATATTCTGCTTCCTTCTCTCTGAGCTAAAGTTCAAAAGCTGTGCAATAGCCTGTCCTGATGAACACAACTTTTTGCTGTTTGCTATGCAATGACAACCTAAAGCAGACCTTTACCATATGTGGTGTTAACAGACCTAAGCTGAAGCAGGGAAGGCTTCAGTAGTCCTCTGATTGCTACACAATTGTTACCACTGCTGAAGCAAGCTAAACCAGGCTCTGGCCAAGATAGACTTCAAGTCTGGAGCTTTGCACTGACAGGACAGTATGAAGCCTGTGAACTTTTACTAGGAGTGACAAAAGTTGTATCTGTGGGCTACAGTAAATATTAACTAATTCTTTTTAAGAAACAAAAGTTACGTAATTCCATCTGAACATTCACCAGAAGAAAACTAAGGACTTATCTGTTGTGAAATTAGGCTTAATAAGTAGGAAGATAGTTCCTCTTTCAAACCCTAGGACAGTGTCTTTACACAATGTATGTGTGTGGCTACTATGTGCATCACCTCTGATGTTCTCATTTGGTGACAAGAGAGTCATAGTTAATTAGGAAACTGGGCGATACTTTTTCTGTGCCTGGTGGAGGGTCAGCAACATGAGATAAAATTTTGGCTTCAGCTATTTCAAAACTGCCTTTAGGACTATTATTCTAAAGCCTTCCTTTCTACTGAAGGTCAGAGCCAGATTCACGAAGTGAATTGACAGCACCCATCACTTTTCCCAGCAGCCAGGCTTTTAAGGAACTCTCTCTGGGTACAATTCAGAAGTTCATTTTTTCCTTTGCCTTTCTTGTTGTGTTATTTTTAGCTGTACAGTAGGTACTAACTGTCATTCATTCAACCTGAGGTTAAAATTTTTCTTTGATTAAGGAAGGCTTTAGAGTTTTATGATTCTAAATAGTTTTAGATTTTTATTTTATTTTATTTATTTTATTGTTCAGTAGTTGAACCAAACAAATTTTACATCTGTGGTCAACCCAAATTGACTTGCAAGTAATTTTCACTAAGAAGTATGAGCAACAGATGCACATTAAAAATATTGAAGAAGTCTGATCTTGAAGACAGAACAAAATCTAGTGGCACAAAACAACAAAGCATTCATGGAGTATAGTTCCATTGATTTTTACTGAAATCTGTCTTTTACTTACATTTTAGGTAATTTGGGATTTCAGAGTTAAAGATGAGAAGTCACATCTTCCATATTAAAGAACATTCCAAAAAGAATTTGGCTTATCTCTATCATTGTTTAAAAGGGGAGTTTTGCTTGGGCAGAAGCTTGTTTTGATATATTGATAGATATCTATCCCTTTTTGCTGTTCTGGAGAAGGTTAGTGAATTTGTCAAGACCAGTCTCCTCATTCTCATGATGTGGGGATTTTTTCTTTTCCTGCTTAATGCAATTGGTGGTTACTTAACGATCACAGTGTAAATTCAGTTGCTACAAGTTGAAGAAGGTAAATACAGAAGAAAAAAAAGGAGCTTCTTAATATAGAAATAGTTGGATACTTCACAGAGTATTTCTAATGGTATATGAATTTCAAAATGTTTGGAAGGTCTCATGTTACTGTGAACCAATAAAGAGAAGAGACTTATGCAAGGAATCTGTCATTCAGTTCTGTGCCAGTGAAAGCTGAATAGCTGAGGTTTGCATGAAAACATTTTGGGCACTTGGACTTTTAAAGTCTAATTATATTTTTTTGAAGTTGAAATATCTGGCTAAATGAAGAAAAGAAAATCTGGGAAAAAATCAAGCTCTTGTTTCATTTTGACTAGAAAAACTTATAAACTAGTTAGCAATAGGCAGATGACATTTTTGCCCCTACACACAACTACACAAGAAAAACTACTACATCTGTAAAATGATAATTTGAGAGTGAGCACAGATGTCTCCAACATTAAAAATAAGAGTTTATTGGTGCCAAAAAGGAATGCTCAGAAAACTGTAATTATATGAAGATTAAAGGCAGGAGATTTGGGGTTTTTTTCCCTTTGAAAAAGCAGTAATGGAAGATTGTTTTTTCAACAGACAGGCAGAAAGTTTATTTTCACAGATACATGCATTACAAAATCAAAAGAAAAAAAAAACATGACAAAGTGCTTCATTCTCAATTATTTTTATGGGAGGATTACTTGGATATATTGTAGTCTTTTTCTTGAGGCTTACTAATATGGGTCCATTTCCCCTAATGTTCTGTCAGTGCATGGTATGACTTACCCCAGGAATATTTCATCTCAGCTGCCATCTTGTTCCTATTATTTACATATATATTAAAAAACTTAAGAAAAATATCTTTAGCTGTTTTGGTTTCCTGGGGATATGTTTATACTTCATTGATGTCTATGTTAGCTGAGTAGGCACAGAATGCTTTCTTTTTTAACAATCACTACTATTCACAAAATTATAAAGAAAGGAAAAACTATTGTTAGTGTAAGTCTTAGATCCTCTTAGCAACAACACAGAGGAGGGACAGCTACAATCATTCTTGTCTTCTCTTAGATGGTGTAATCACCCTAACTCTTAATCATTTTACACTTATTGTCTCCTGATTGTGAAATAAAACATATTTAGGAGTATATGTGCTGTAATGAAGCTGGTCTAAAATTACACTAATAAGAAATTCTGTTTTTAAAATATCTAAGTGGAAATTCCAGTAGTCAGTGTTCAGACAGCGTAGTCATTTGGTTTCCCAAAAAACATGACTATCTTGTGTGTATACCTTACTGTAATACTCAACCTTTTTTCATAAAAGTTCCATGCTTCCATTAGTGGAAAGGATAGGTCTCCTTAGAAAATAAATTTGAAGTGTGCTTTAATAGAAAGTCTCTTTTTCACAAACTTTGCAACCTTTGTTGCAAAAATCACAAGGTGAAGGAAATAATCCTTGGTCAAGCGTATTTGATTTTCCTCAGCAAAATTACTTCTGTCTACAACCTTTCTTTTCTAGATGTATGGGCTGTACTATTGTCAGCTCAGATCTTGAATGTATTGCAAGCTTCTCTTGATTTTCAATTGAAACTGTTAATTTGCTGTAATTCTTGTCCTAAATTCCATTTGTATCACAAAAATTCCAAACTAGTCCTTTGCCTTTACTGCTGAGTCTGTTTCACGTCGCACTTAACTCCTAAGAGGAATAATTAAAAAAAAAGATCTTCATTATCTGATTTTATTTTTTTTTTCCAAATGATAGATTTAGAATGATATTATAGAAGAATCAACTAAGTGTAAAATTACAAAGACACTGAGACAATCCAAGGAAACAAACAAAAAACCAAAACTTTCAAGAAATTGCTAGGAAGATCAGCATTTTGGTTGTCACATTTTATCATGATGAAATAAAAAAAAAAAAGCTTAACTTTAAGTAGAAAATAATTAGTTATTTTCAAACTATGCCACTGTCAGAATCTCGCTGGGATTTCTGAGACAAAGTTGGGAAAGAGAATATTTAATAAAATTGAATAGGATTCTTCTTTCCTTCAGGTTAATTCAGCATAATAATTTTGTTGGACTTCAAATTATCTCCATTTTGGTTTGACCTGCTCTACTGAAAAGCATCCTTTTCTTTAAGCCCCTGTTGGAAATCCTTCACTGGAAATATATCTTGTTTCTTCTGTTGTAATATGTCCTGATTTTCTCAGTGAAGTTAGGTGCTGCTTTATCAAAATATAATTTGTCTTCTGTACCGAACTCTTTTAGGTATAGAATACGTCTCTAGTCGTAAAACACTGTACAAATTTATGATGCTCTATAAATGATTAATAGCAATAATACAGCTGAGTAAATAGAGTTGACTTTTTTGAGGTTGGAAAATGCTGCTGCTTTATTAGAGAAGAAAATTAAAAATAAACATTCTGGTGTAACTGCTCTGACTTTGGAGACAGTTTGCATGAAGGTCAACAATGTTTGTCTGTCTTGCCATTTTGAAGAACACTTCACTTCATTCTCATTTTCTTTATTCTTGTTTCAACATGGTCATCTGTTCTGTTATCCTCTTTCCAGGCCTTGTATAAATAAGACTTTGGTTCCTGGCAGATCATTTTAAGATCTGGCTTTAAAGTGGAGTAAAAGTAGGGAGAAACATCAGTAAAAGAGCAGGGAAAAAACATTGGAAACAATGTTGGAATGAAGTGCCTATATTATAGCATTCATTACTAAGTCACAAAGATTTTTTTCTTTTAAAGCAACTTTCCCTTTCTTTGTAAGGGTCCAGTACTCCTGGTTACTAGTGTCTGCCTCATTGTGGATGGGGATCCACAGGGTCTCCATCCACAAGGATGTGCAAAAGCATTTGACACTGTCCCGCACGACGTCCTTGTCTCTCAATTGGAGAGACATGGATTTGATGGATGGACCACTCGGTGCATAAGGAATTGGCTGGGTGGTCTCACTCAGAGTTGTGGTCAATGGCTCAACATCCAAGTGGAGATCAGTGACGACTGGTGTTCCTCAGGGGGTGGTACTGGGACTGGCATTGTTTAACGTCTTTGTTGGCAACATGGACAGTGGGATTGAGTGCACCCTCAGCAAGTTTGCTGATGACACCAAGCTGTGTGGTGTGGTCGACACGCTGGAGGGAAGGGATGCCATCCAGAGGGACCTTGACAGGGCTTGAGAGGTGGGCCCGTGTGAACCTCATGAAGTTCAACAAGGCCAAGTGCAAGGTCCTGCACGTAGGTCGGTGCAATCCCAAGCACAGCTACAGGCTGGGT
>VXBL01001721.1:198691-234020 GCA_013400195.1 Aramus guarauna
GTCCCTGCCCATGGCAAGGCATTTGGAAATAGATGATCTCTGAGGTCCTTTCCAATCCAAACTATTCTATGGTTCTATGATTCTAAGGTTGGCATGAGAAGCAGGTGAAGGGGGAAGTCTTATGGTGGTGAGATGGTCCCTTTTTTGGCTAAAGAAAGCAGAATAACCAGATAAAAAATTTCTACACAGAATCTTGAAGGCCACAGTGCCCAGAGTGAGACCTTTTGCTTAATTATTTGTGAAATGAATATTAAAGTTAACACCCCTGAATATGATAGTGAGCTTGAGGAAGTATATGCTAAACATATATGACTGTAGTACTAGACTCTTCACCAAAATCATGTTAAATGTCACCCCAAGGAGGGGAACAGTTAAGGTTAAGGCATAAAGGATGTTGAGGAAGTTACTCTTGGAGGGAAAGAGATTGAAGAACCAGAAGAGGCAGTCAATAGGCTGTGTTCCTTCTCCTCCACCCAAGGTAGGGATGCCTTCTTGGTAAATACTGCGCCTTCATCTTTTGGCAAAGAATACCCAGGATAGCATTTTGCTAGCACTATCATAATTAATTAATGATACTGCAGTAAGTGTATTTATCAACAGTAATTCCAAACATTTTATATCTGTCGCCTTAATAAATTTGCTATCTTTTTCAACTTTTCAAAACTGACTCAGTGAAAGCCCTTCAGGGGACTCTGACAGGCAAATTTTGACTCTGATAAGTGGCTACAGACATAATCCTTTAGACATAAACTATTGAACAAGTCTGGGACTAAGACTGGAACTAGCTGCCTCTAGGCTCCTCTCTGAGAAGGAGTTTAGAAAGCAAAGGGGTTCTTTCTGAACCTCATGAATCAATGGGATGGCCTCCCTCAGCCCCACAGAAGACTCACCCTTTTACATGACATCCCCTCAGCAACCTTTCTCCAGACTAAACAGCCCCAGTTCCCTCAGCCGCTCCTCATAAGACTTGTCCTCTAGACTCTTCACCAGCTTTGTTGCCCTTCTTTGAACACACTACAGCACCTCAATGTCCTTCTTGTGGCGAGGGGCCCAAAACTGAACACAGGACTTCAGGTGCAGCCTCACCAGTGCCAAGTACAGGGGGATGATCACTTCCCTGGTCCTGCTGGCTGGAGTATTTCTGACATATGCCAGGATACTGTTGGCTTTCTTGGCCACAGGGGCACACTTCTGGCTCACATTCAGCTGGCTGTTGACCAACAGTTCCAGGTCCTTTTCTACCAGGCAGCTTTCCAGTCATTCTTCCCTAAGCTTATAGAGTTGCATGGGGTTGTTGTGACCCAAGTGCAGGACCTGGCACTGAGCCTTGATGAGCCACATACAATTGGCCTGAGCTCATTGATCCAGCCAGTGCAGAACCCTATGTAGAGCCTTCCTACCCGCAAGGAGATCAACACTCCTGCACAACTTGCTGCCCTCTGCAAAATTACTGAGGGTGCACTCCATCCCCTCATCCAGGTCATTGATAAAGATATTAAACAGAGCTGGCCCCCATATTGAACCATGGGGAACACCACTTGTCACCAGTCGCCATTTGGATATAAAACTATTCACCAAAACTCTTTGGCCCTGGTCATCTAGCCAGTTTTTTACCCAGTGAAGAGTACACCTGTCCAAGTAATGACCAGTCAGTTCATCTAGGTGATGGTAAAAAATAGCAACTGCTGCAAAGTGTATCATGAAGGAAGTTAGCATGAAGGTACAGGAGCAAATTTTGGTGTTTTTTTGTTTTTTTTTTTTCGAAGCATGTTATTGAATGACTTGTGTGTGCTATTCCAAGGTCTGTGTAGACAGTAGAAAAAAGATTGGTGTATCCCATAGTGTACTGGTGTTCTGATTTTAGCTGGGATAGAGTTAATTTTCTTTATAGTAGCTGGTATGAGGCTATGATTTGGATTTGTGCTGAAAACAGTGTTGATAATACTGGGATGGGATGTTTTCATTACTGCTGAGCAGTGCTTACACAGAGCCAAGGCCTTTTGTGCTTCTCACACCACTCCACCAGCGAGGGGGTGCACAAGAAGCTGGGAGAGGACACAGACAGGACAGCTGACCTCAACTGGCCAAAGGGATATTCCATACCATATTATGTCATGCTCAACTTACAAAGCTGGGGGAAGAAGAAGAAAGGGGACAACATTCAGAGTGATGATGTTTGTCTTCTCAGGTAACTGCTCGGTGTGCTGGAGCCCTGCTTTCCTGGAGATGGCTGAACAACTGCCTGCCCATAGGAAGTGATGAATGAATTCCTTGTTTCACTTTACTTGCATGTGCAGCTTTTTCTTTACCTATTAAACTGGTTTTATTGGTACCCACAATTTTTCTCACTTTTATTCTTCCAATTCTCTCCTCCATTGCATGGGAGGGGAGTGCTCGAGAGGCTACTGGAATCATCTGGGAAAACCAGATGATTAAGGATCAATGATCAAACTAAATGAGTACCTAGACAGAAGTGTGTGATCAGATAAGTGATGATATTTCTCATTTCCTTGTAATTAAGCAATCTGATACTATACTTGGGTGGTTTTTTTTCAGTAATAACTGCTGAGCATTTCATTCATATAAGCCTTACTGTGAAGAAGAAAACTGTTCCAGTATTCACTTAGGTCAGAATCTCTTGAAAACGTGCAGTGTTGATGCTTTTTCCTTCTCCCCTCCCCTCCCCCCCCCAACTTAACCATACAAAATTAACAAAAATTTCAAACACACTAAACCAAGCTATTAGCTGCATCTGCTGTATCAATTCAGTCAGTCTCTCAGCTGCCTTGTGCTGCTACAGGGACCTGCAGATCTCCTTTGGTAACAATCTTGTTCTGATTTGCAAAAAACATATCTGTGGATATGGTCTATCCCCAAACCAGCTGGATACTTTACCTACCTAAAACAGATTTGGCAAAATAAATAGGTTTGTCCTTACTTCCCTTGTCTTAAGAGTAGCTATTTGGGTAAGGTTATCTTGTATGACAACATTTAAGAGAACATTGAAATCAAAGATTTATGAAGTTGCTTCCAAACCTTTTTTATTCAGTGTTTTTGAAACGTTGATTCATCTGTTCTGTAACATAAGGGTTTACAACGATGATTTTATACAACAGTAGGATACCCTCCATGACATCACTGCTTATGTCTGTACTGAGAAGCCAGCTGTGGTAGTAAGGCTGCATACCAATGTCTCAAATCTGGTTTCTTACCAGGGTCTTTACAGAAGAATTAGTCTATCACCTGTGCTATAAGCCAGTTCCTTGCAGTAGCGAATCCTATTTTCACAGAATTGGTGGAGAAACAGTTGACCTGCTCAGTGCATGGGACATATAAGCAAGTGTATGCTTTTTCTCCAACCCTGTAATTTTCTCATCTTCAAATTGAGCAGCTCTTTGAACTGATGAGACAGTGAAAATAGTTTAATCTTTTGATAAGATTAGTTACTAGCTGGGTGTTATATGAGACAGGATAACATCTGTGCTTGCAAATCCTGTGAAAAATCCTGGTTGGATAGTTTAATATTGCCTCTAAAATTTCTCTTTTAATTTAATTTAGTCACTTTTAAATTCATCATGTTTTGATATCTTATTTTTTTACTGACTTCCATCAGACAGATGTTTGAAACATGAGACAATACTGCTTTTTCTCTCTCTCTCTCTCTCTCTCTCTCTTTCTCTCTCTCTCTTATAACCTCTGTAAGTATATTCTTGGTCTATTTGCTTACTTCAGTCTTGGATAACTTGATTAGTCCATGTAACTGCTCTGTGACTAATGATACTAAAAGCATTGGGAAGCATTTTGCCACTTCAGTGAAATAAGTGGTTTTTGATTGTCATACAAAAAGCTAGCCAAAGATGGCTGACTGAACACTTTTTAAACGAATTAAAGGACAAGGTTACTAAATTATTTTTTTTTTAAAAGGAATATCCACGGAACAAGACACCAAAAAGCCCAGCAATCATCAAAATAATAGAAGGTATGGTAAAGAATAGAACTGGTAGTCAGAAGTAGGCATAACTTCCTGGGGAAATGTCAGCATTGCTTGGACAAAGAGAAGTCCTGTCTTGCAAGGGTATTAGAACTCTCAGAAGAACTCAGTAAACACATGGAAAATTACAAATATATGATTCTATGTAGCTGAATTTCCCCAAACTATATTTGTTCGTCAGATTCCTCTATCAAGACACTTAAAGAATACATGCAATCATTCTTTAAGAGGGAAAATCTTGGCATAACTAAAAAAGTAGGTTAAAACAGAGAACAGGGATAAATGTCCTTAAAGTAAAAGGAGGTCATCCTAAGCATTGCAGAGGAACTTTGGCTGGGAGCTGTGATGTTCAGCATATTAAGACATTATTAGAAAAAGGAGAGACTACGGAGGTGATTTTGTTAACAACATTATGTTAATTAAGGTGGTGAAGACAAGGGTCAATGGCTAAGAATTGCAAAAGGACCTTGAGAGACCATGTGACTGGACAGTAAAATGACAAGTGATATTTTGTGTAGCTAAATGTTGAGTGGTGCACACTGGGGTGAAAACATTCCTAGTTCATGTATAAAATTTCCTCTGAGTTGATCATTACCACTGACCAAAGGGATATTCTGTACCATATTATGTCCTGCTCAGCAATAAAACTTGAGTGGAGTCTTTCCAAAGTAGCCATTGCTCACAGACTGTCTATGCATCAGTCTGCTGGTGAGAGGTGGTAAGTGATTAATTTGCATAATTTGATGGTTTTTTCCTTTTTATTTTCCCCTTCACTTAATAAACTGTTTTTATCTTGGATCACAAGTTTTTCTTGCCTTTGCCCTTCCATTTTTCTCTCTCATCCTGCTATGGAGGAAAACAAGTGAACAGCTGGTGGGTGCTTAGTTGCTGTCTGTGGTCAAAGCACCACAACATATATATGCATATATGTATATATGTTATATATACATATTATTGGATTATTCCAGGTGTATTTCTTGGCTATTCTACATCCTTTGTTCTTACCTTGCAAATTTTGCCACTCACAAATGTTTTGCTGTACCTTTTTTGTGAAACTATACCACAAGCCTCCATTTTTTTCTTTATGATTTTGTGTTATTTATATACTTCTGCTTAACTTTATTACAAAATGTTGTACAATATCAGTGGTTAAACTACTTTACTGTGCTTATTTATGTCTTAAAAAAAAAAAAGAAGCTAATATTAGTTTTATTCTGCTTAGTACACCTTGAATTTATGGATGCAACAATCCTCTACATTGGCTATACAACTATCTCCTGCATTCCTGAACTAGCACATTGTCCTGTACAAGCAGTGAGGTTATTAAATCTTCTGACTTAATTACTCATACAAGGTGGAAAGCTAATCCACAAGTAAGACTGAAGAAGCCCCAAAGGGAGAGAACAAAGAGTTGATGCAGTCCTTACGACCTGTGATGGCTCAGGATATTCAGCAGTGAGATGCCTGAGAACAAAAATTTCCTCTTTCATCTTTCATAGTGATGGATGGAAACTGCAGTTTCAGGTGAAAAATGAAACTACAATTATTTTGTAATTTGAAATGTGCAAGAGGCTTAATAAGTGCTGAGAGAATCAGCTCATAGCAACTGTGACTGTAAGGCCCTATTCCACCATCTTTTTTTGCTTTGTTTATGGTTCGAAAGGCTGAGGGGATCAAATGTTTTTCCTGCACAAGATCCTGTATTGCATCTCAGTTTGGGCAGTCCTTGTATTCTTAGCAAAATTTTGTATCATCAAGCTTAATGTGACGTAGATATAGGATTAAAAATTCAATCTATGTCTAAATTCCTGTCCACAAGCTGCATGGACTGATGCACTTCCCAAGACTTTTGTTAAAAATAAAATAGATACTGATGTCAAAAGCAGTAAACAGTATCTATTAGTAGAGAAATTCCTGGAGGGAAAAGCCACATTTGTCATGAAATTACATAATAACAAGTTTTGATTTTCTCAATTGCCAGATGTAAGTCAATAGCTTAAGTTTCTCACCATACTCTTTATGAGTGGGCTATAAAGGACAATTACTATCTAATTTCATTTAATGGAAAATAACTTTTTTTTCATGTGAGACTTCTTATGGAAAAGAAAACAAGTATTATTGCCATGACTGTCCTCCAAGAAAGTGGATTTAAAAATAGGTGAGCAAGATAAGGCAGCCCTGACTTGTCACAGAAAGAGGATAGAGACTTCAACCAAGCTGCAAAATTCATAATATATCATTGAAAGAGTGAGTGAGGTGATCTATCATGAAATAAGCAGTGAGCTAAACTGTATCTAATATTTACATTAATAATTTACAATTAAATTTTTAACTGGCCACATTTCCTCCAGTTTCTCAAGGAGTTTTCTCACACTAAAGTTCTGCAGTTTAGAAGCATGGTAAAGACAATCTATGTTATCTCAAATATGAATTCTTGGATATTTGTTTAAACTGTTCACACAAGTCACTGAGCTGGTGTTTGAAGTTGAACAAGTCATGCAGTGAAATAGTTAATTGATATTGGGATTTTTATGATCAGAACGGAAATGCTGATGGAATTTACATAAAAATAACTTAAATATGTTAGAGATCATTTGACTTATACTGTTGGGTTTTGTTAACTTTTCTGAGTGAGTATTTAAATGTCAGGTCTCCTATGAACTTCTGCAATAACAAGGACTAGAAGAGCTGTAGTAAAAGGTGTTGGATGTAACATGCTCATAAGGACAAGATTTTAAGTACAAGGATGTTCTCTGAATTAAGGAGATCAAAACCAGATTGCATTGTAATGTACTGATTAAAAGAGGAAAATAGCAAATCCCATGTTTAGCAACTGTTATTAAGTTCAATCATTTTAAAACAGCTAATATGTTACAGCTGAGACAACTTACTGATTAATTTTTACTCATCAGTCAAATAAATCAATTTTTCTTATTTTGATTGTTCTGTAATCATAATTATTATAAACCGGTAAAAGCTTTCCATGACATTTCATATCGGCTCCTGCCAGCTAGTTTTCTGTGCAACTAGGAATAATTGCATGCTTAGGTGTTCAAGGGGGCCAGCTCGACACAGAAGCTCGGAATGGATTTCAAGTTAAGAGTTACAAACTGGGGATAAACGAGAGATACACCCACAGAGCTCATCCTTCTATCACTTCCTTTAATCACTATTTATTTTTTCTATGGGATACAGAGTCAGAGATCTCTGTACCTTTTTAATGGATGGGGTAGGGGAAACAGATGATATTGATTGTATTCTAAAACAGAGCTGTAGCAAACAGAGTTAAGAAAAGTTTAACTATATTGAGTGGGCTACTCAAATCTTCTGAAAATTACATGTCAGTAGACTTCTGGAGGTACTTCTGCTACTTAACCTCAACTACCATGTCCAAAAGTGGAAATTTTTTGTGAAGCAATAGGATGTCAATCCTGAAGATAGCTACCTGTGTCCTGAGTATGGAGTATGTTTGTGAGAGGAAAAGAGCAGCTTTAAGTACTCTTGGTCAACCAAAAAGAACTTAAGACATTTCCACTCTTGATGTTTCTATTAAATAATTTGTGGCCTCCCATGCTGGGTAAGATTCCTTATTAGACAACAGGTATTCTTGTAGTTATTTTATTTCTCAATTCATCATCTCAGCTTAGGATTGTGGGGGAAAGGCAAATTCAATCTTAGGAACTGTTAGGAAGGAAGAGGGAATGAAACTATTACGCTACTCTATCAACTCAAAGTCTGCCCACATTTAGAATAGGATGTGCAGTCTGGTTGCTGCATCTAAAAACTTTAAATCAAATTCATGAAGGTTCTCAAAAGGGCAGCAAGGGTTATTAAATGTATGAAATGGGTTACGATATGAAGAAATTTCTAAATAAACTTGGATTTTTTAGCCTGAAAGTCATCAGAGGGAGATAAAGGTGACTTATTGAGAAGAAAGGTATTGGGTTTTCACTCTATTCCAGTAAAATTGTTAGATAAAATCATATGAACCTATAAAGTAACAGGTACAAACCAAATAAAATAAGTTAACCAGTAATTAAGTAGTTGAATTCCTTGCCACCACTGTTGCAGATATTAAGTTTACTTACATGGACTTGAAAAGACTTTGGACAAATCCATGGAAAAGAAATCCATAGAGACTCTTGTCGTGGTTTTACCCCAGCCAGCAGCTGAGCACCAGGCAGCCGCTCGATCACTCCCCCCCCATCGGAATCGGGGAGAGAACTGGAAAAGTTGAAGTGAGAAAACTCACGGGTTGAGATAAAGACAGTTTAATAGGTAAAACAAAAGCCGTGCACGCAAGANTTTACCTAGAATTTAAATACGTGAGGCTAAGGTGCAAGTTGTTGGAGACAGTAAGTGTATGGAGTATATTCATGTGCTTCCTTTATTCTTTTACCCTCTCATAAGTATCTGCTTTTGGCACAGTTGAAAATGGAATGCAGGCTGTGCTGGCCTGTGGTGTAACGCAGTCTGGCAGTTCTTAGGTTCAGAAGATAGTTCAGAAGATAGATTTGGATTATAATGACAGGGTCCTCTTCAGACATAAGCAAGTATTCTTTTCCGAAACAGAAGCACAGTTGAACAACAGGGTTTCTGCTAGCATTTAACATCGTGGAATTCTCTTGTGTGAAGGGGAATGAGAAAGAGGTTAAACAGAGGAGCTTCAGGAAAAGAAAGATTAGCAAAAAAAAAAATGGAAAAAGAGAGAAGAGCATTCATGCTTGGCTTTCAGTTGCTGGAAATTCTAGAGGCATGGAAATAATATCTTATTTTTATTTATGCAGTGCTCAAGAGGACAAGTCTATAGGAAATACTTATTAATAATTACCTTACCAAATCAATTGCACCTAATGGTGAAACTGCTGATTCCTTACCATTGACTAACGAGTTGAATTACAGAAGCATACACCATGAGAATCTGGTTCAGATTACAGACCATTTTGTCTTCAAAACAGAAGAGTTGAAAATTTTTGATTTATAGCCCTTCCCTGTCTTAGGAGAATCTCATACATAAATATTGAAATTGACCTTCTACAGTGCTTTGCAAACATGAATCATCTAACTTATTTATGAGATAAGTAATTAAGAACCAGAAAGGTTTTTTTCTGAAGAATAAAACAGCTCAATCTCTAAAGACAATTCTGTCTTAAAGAAAACCACATTTCAGTGCCTGATAGAACAATTTATAAGTGTTCTCCCGTGCCACATCCAAATTTTCAGCTTGAGATTTTAAAGAATAGCAATGGGGTTTGTTTAGCTCTTGTAATCAACTAGTGTTATTTACTTTTGTTTAATATTTTAAATTTACAAAGACCATCTCCTTCCTCAGAAGAGTCACATTTAAAAATCAGATTTTATATTCTCATTTTAAGGCAATTCATAATTCCACTGATGAAAGCATTGGAGTACAGTCTAATTTTTTTCCCAGTCATAAGGCCAAGTGAGCAACTCTAACTCAAAATTGCAATCACAAAACCATACCTCCATTTTCATTAGCACAGAAAGTCATTTGGTAGCACACTCTTTTTTCTTGTGCTCACTTTTTGTAAGCATCAGACAAATGAAAATAAGTAGAAGAGATTGTAGGATTGTATACTTTAAAATATTTTGCTAAATCATATACTGCTTATGTATTTAGGCTATTTTTGACTTATCAGTGCTGAGAGTTTCCATAATTTCAGAAGCCTTAGTTCAAATCCATTTGAAAAGATCAGGATAAAAAATTACTGTACTTTAGATATAAGACATTTATTTTATAGGTCTCAGAAATTTCACAGTTGTTTGTCTGCTGGTGTGATGAAGCCATCCCCTAACACTGAGGCACTCTGGCATGCCGTGATCGGGCAGTGGACTGGGACTGCCTGCTTAGCCCTTGAGCACTTGCATGCGCAGGCAGGACTCTTTCTGTGATCTTCACAGCAATAACAGAAAAGGAGAGTGCTGTGCATCTGAGACAACACCTGGACAGTATGTGGGACAAAACATGAGCTTTTACTTTCCTTCAAACATTGAAAACTTCCAAGTATCATTCCCTTCTACACATCCAAACTGCCTAGCGAGCTCTTACCTGTTACAGAGTTCTTCCCACTTGACGTCAGGGAGGCTTTCACAGCCAGACTCAGAAGAAGAGACAAATTCTTGGCTAGCACTGTAAACCACTCTCAGTGCAGGAGATATTGTTTCTCATTCTGCTGTCCTCATTGGCTCCTTCCATACATATCTTCCTTGCATTAAGAGTTAATAAAATTGTTGATATGCTTAGATACAAAGAAGAAAAACTTCAGTCAAAACTTACAGCCAGCTATTTGGCTTCAGAGTGGTTCCTTTGTACTCTTTGGGAAAACTAAATGTCAGGATGTTTCACACAGCCCTGTAGGACCAAGTTCTCTTCTGAGAAGCACTTGTCATCCAGTCTTGTGTTCTCTGAAAGACACATTGCTTTGCCTTGGAACATCCCGTACTATCTAAGTGTAAAATCATCTGTGTAGGTTTCTGCAATCCCTGCTTTTGACAAGAGAATCACTTCAGCCATTAGTTTGTCCCTTCCCCTCCCCGCCGTCCCCCGTAGTGTTAATTTTTGTTAGAGTTTCCAGACTGAGTCACGCAGATGTATTCAAAATGTTCCTCACTTTTCTGTGGGCTCTGGTTAATGTCCATTTACAGAAGAAAATGTGCCTATTCTAGCAGACAATATGTAGCATCACCTTAGGGAATATGTGAATGTCTATATACCTAATTTTAGTATTTTAATTCCTTCTGTAACAGCTCCAGAATTTTCACTGTGTGTACACAGAAGGGAATGAAGACTTCAGATCATTAGTAGAGTCTGACTAGAAGCAAGGACAAACAATTGTGTGGATGGCAGTACATAAGATGTGATTTCTGGTGTGATGCTATGCCTCCTTGTTTAAGAGAACGTTACTAAAAAATTGCTATGAAACTCTACCACACTATTTCTAAGAACAATTACCAGAGCATGCTTTAAATGTGTGTCATTCGCTCGACTGAAGAGAATGTATTTCTGAGCTCAGTGAGGTTACCTGAGCCCTACCTTAAATTGTTTGGTTTTCTGTTTCCTATCAAAATACTCTGTTTCCCAGTCTGAAGCCTAGAAAAATAGTAGCCTTTCCTTAGAAAATTGCATATATTAACTTTTTGCTATGACAACTATTCTGACAAGTGTACTTTCTTTCATGCCCGAGTAATTATAGCTTTTCCATTAATCAACTAGCTTTGTCCTATTCCCAGGGTGAAATGTGTCAAGAAAAAGGTTTTGAACTTGCTTTCATTCTCATCCCTTACATATTTACCAAAGAAAAACATTTAGTTAAGTTGTTTTCTTCGTGTCATGGAAACATCAGAGAACAGTCAGCAAGTTTAAAAGTTGGATTTCTTCAGCTTTTTTTTTTTTTTTTCCAAATATTAGGGAATCTTTAATTCACTGTTCAACATCCATCAAGTATTTTCATCGAGGCAATGGCTTTGAAACTTTGTTATCAATGGAGAAGAGAAAATTATAAAGTAATTCTGTTTTGCCAGATAAAAGGAAAAAATAATCTAAAAAGTCAACAGAGGAGATATTGTGGAAAGTTATAATTTTGGCTTTTTTTGGCAGCTTTTCATGTAAAAGAGCTTAAACATCTTTGTTTAATAACTTTCAGGTATGTGAATATATCTCAGGTTTACAACTGAAGACTCACAGGAGTGCTGCAATCTGATTTTAAAGGATAAAATATTCTTTTTATCAGTGCTTATTTCTTCTTTTTCTTTAACTTGCATATTACTAAACTTACATGTTACTAAAAAAAAACCCCCAAAACCAACCAAACAAAAAAACCCAAACAAACAAAAAACCCAAACCACACCAACCACACAAGAAAAAAAAAGGGATAAAGTACCCACACAACAACCCGGTTAAATTGTGTCAGCTATTAAGTATGGGTAGAAACTAAGTAATCGCAAATTTCCTGCAGTATAGCAAGTTGTAATGCTACTTTGAAGTCACAAGTTGCATATTAACAAAGTTGGCTTAAAACTCAAATTTCTTTGAAATGTTCCAAGTAGATCATTCATCTTGAATATGTCTGTGTTTGCTCTTAGGAATCTCTTCAGTACATAGCTATTATTTAGCTGAAAAGTGATACACTCTTATGCATAGTAATATGATTTTCTTTATCTCTTTGAAAATAATTGGATGTTGCTTTGATGTTGTTGACAAATATTTGTGTCCAGGAAGTGGTTTACGGCTGGGTATTCATCAGAATGCATAGAAGAGAATGGGTGAATGTGCAGATACTTTTTACTCAAACATTAAAAATAGAATTAAAATAGGAAAGGACTGACGCAAAAGATAAGTCAAAGCATATTTAACTAAGTTGTTAGATGAAAATCACATACTATAAAATACAATTTCTTGATGATTCTACTTTATTAATATATGGAAATCCAACATAAGATTAAACTATGCCAATTTCCAGTGAAATCTTTATGTTTCTTTCTGTTAATGGATAACAATAGCAAACACGCATCCATACACCTGGGATCTTCAGGAACATATCAGTAGACATAACTGAAAGAAGGTCACAGACAACAAAAGCCATTCTTCTGCATAAAAAACAATCTTAGAAACAAAAATTCTGTAACTGATGTACTTATGTAATATTTAAATGCCTTTCTTAAGGAATTATTAATTTCTGTTTAAAAGTATCTGACATTATATTGTCTGAAATCTAGGAAATTGCCTTTCCTTACAGGAGTTTTAAAATTAATGTAATAATGTTTATACCAAATATTTTCTCATTGGTAGAGGTGCTACTGTAAGTTATTTCTGATGGAAGTTTCTTTGTGTGAGACAACAGTTACCACCTGTAACAGAACAGCTGTCCTCTACAGAACAGTTCAGAAGCGACTGGCAACAACTGCTAAATTATTGAATATTTGTACTATGTCAGCATTTTCATGTTTTTCAGCAGTTTTGGGTTGTGTTTTGGTTTTTTTTTGTTTTTTTTTTGTTTTTGTTTTTGTTTGTTTGTTTGTTTGTTTTTTTCCCCCCATACCAGGTACTAAACTTAAGTATTTAGAAGACAACTTCATGTCACAACACATATTTACAGAAATTAAATAATCCATCTAGGAGGAAAGCACCAAAAATCAAGAGAAAAATCCCAAGTCATGTAAATTCCTAGTTATTACAGTAGAATGAGAAAGGACAGTAGTGTCATGATTGTACAAAGTAGTAATCTTGGAATTCTATGACTGACCCTACTTTCCTTCAGAGAAAAAAAAAAATAAAATGCTCATATAGATGAACTCTCCATTGACAATGTGTCCTTATTGATAACTCACAGGTAGCAGTCCTCATGCTAGAAAAACATTACTCATTACTCCAGATTTCCTGAAACAAAAGCAGACATGGAGGAATGGGATACAAAGGGAAGGAGAAAAAGTATATTTTCAAGTACTGATGTACTTTTTCCCCATCTTTCTGGAAGTGCTAGGAATTTCAACAAACAGGTCAGTAGCTGAGTTCAGTATTATGAAACGTAATAACTTACTCCCATGAGCTAGATTTAGTCATGAACACCTTCCAAACGATGTGCAAAAAGTAAGCTTGTAGATTTATGTGTTCAGCTTTGAGCCCTGAGCGTTACAGTATCCCCGCATTCCTACAAGGATGGACTTCCATACTCGTAGGGCAAGTAAGACAACCTGGCTTCTGAAAAGCTGAGGTTCTGATTCCTGTGCAAACATATTTAAACACTGATCAAAGGCATTTTAGGTAGTATTTCTGTATGTTACTTCTACGCATGAAAGTAATTTAAAATTCTGTTCCTTCAGTGACAGAAGTAATAAGTGCTTTAAAGCTTTATCACAATACAAAGTTTGAAATTTCTGATAAGTCCTCCCTCTCTCATGAACAAAAAAATTACCGTTCCTTCATGTTCAAATTAAAAAATAAGACAAGAAAGAAACCAATAAAAATAAGAGTTCTGTAGGAAAGCTAGGGAAAAGTCTGGAAATGGGAAAAAGCAGTTCCTTGGTGCACCAATTTAGAAGTGTGGAATAAGAAGGTGCTTCTTTTTATCATTTAGGTTAATAAATTTTCTTTTAAATTCTTTGCCTTTGTGTTTAATGCTAAATAAAAAGTTATTGGCATATTTAAATAAGAATATATGAAATGAGAAAAAAATCCCTCATAATTAGACTCATAGGACAGCTGAATTTCAAATATGTGCTGAGGAGGGAAAAAAAAGTGAGTTTTAAAACCAGTAGCAGTGAATATTAAATCAAATAGAATAATCATTCATTACTAATTTGCCATACTTGCTGTTGAATTTTACAGTGAAAAATAACTGAAACTCATTAAAGAAACCCTTCATTTAACCCTGTTTTCGTCTATCTTTCAAACCACATTTGTGAAAGTGTAAGTCACTTTTATGGTGGGATGGAGTGCAATTGGTTGATATCATATCCTTGAGAAATTTTTCTTATAATTCATTTTCTCTTTTTGACATTTTTGTGTGCCTTGCTTCTGGCTTTTAGTGGTGGGTTTTTTTCTTTTTTTTCTTTTCTGTTCTTTTTACAATGTAAATCATGGATCCCTACATCTTTTAGGATGCAGGCTACCTGTATTTCTTTGCTTTTTGTTCAATATGTTTATCTTTTAATTTATTAAACTGTGATTGAGTTACAAGTTATGTATATTCATGATTTGATTTACAATGGTTAGCTACCAGCCAAAAGCTGGTACTGTATTACATTTCTATCATTTAATCACATTTTTTCTCTGACTCATTGGGAAAAAAATTTGCCCTTTTCCACCTTTATTAAATTGCCAGAATGAAGTGGTTGTGTCTGGGGGAGAAATGGAGGATATTTTAGTATAGTTTTGTAATACAGGTCAACAGTTGAGATTTTTCCCAATGTGACTAAGATGAAAAATATTGAATCAAAAGGAAAAGTCTCAGAGTAACTTTGTTGTAGGAGACTGGGTGGGATCCAGGAAAAGTACAGACTGGAAAAATTCCAACACACCCATTAAGTATAGACTAATGGTAAAGAACTTAAAAACATTTATTGTCCTTCCATAAACTAGACATAAAAGTTGGTGAAAATGTATACATCAACTTTAGAAAAATCTTTTTGTTGTTGTTGTTGATTCTCCAATATTGCCTTCAACCTTCATTAGAGTTCTGATGTTTATACTTCACAAAAATACAGGCTTAAAGCTTTACCTATTTTCACCGAATTTGGTAAGTATAAAAAAGCAGTCTTGTATTTTTATAAAATTGTATAAATGTGACAACCAGAAGGTATGCACCACTTTTCTTTCATCAAGTACATCCTTTAAACAAATAATCTGTGATTAGTAAATGATCCTATCTTAAATATCCCACTCAAACAAGTCTAACTACAAAACTGGGTATTGCTTTAAGAGTGTATTAGTTGGTGTGGTATAAACCCTGTTAGAACTCAAATCTAGAGTACTTTTAAGAGATTAAAATGGTAAATAAAGGTTTGCAAGATAAATCCATGAGGTACAGAGCAGAAAATTATCACATTTAGTTCATGCACTGAATCCACATCTTCAGGGATCTGAACTTCTGCCAGTTGGTTTGGAGAGTGGTTCTGTGTATAGCAAGGGCAACGCAGACAGATCTGCAAGATAACGAATCCATTCCTGCTTCCCTTCAGTAGAGCATTAGGGCTCATAAAGATTTTCTCAGTATCAGCATGAAAGACTGAACAGTTGGCATAATAGCTAGGTTGGAAATTGCCCAGTAAATGATCCATAATTTGGTTACATAATCCATGAACACTGGGTGTACCTATGGATTATGTCTCTCCATATGTCAAAAGAGCAGAAAATCTGTGAACTCCGTCTCTTGATAAAGATTATATAGCAAGTGTCTTAAGTAAATACCAGTTAATATTTTGTTTCTGAGATGAGTGTTCATGCATATGTAATGGTTTTATGAGCCTCCTGGGGAGAAAAACTATTGACAAAGCAGTGAGAGAGCTCTAAGCAACCTGCTTCATTTATACAGGCATATCAGTCTTGGATTATAGGCAATCAAACAGTGCAATTCCAATGGAATTCAGAGATCCTAGAAATATTCCTCCCAGAATTCAGTGTCAGTATAAAGTCCCTTGCTCTTCTGATAAGTCACTTATTTTCAATGTAATTCCAAATTGAAAAGAAACAGAAGTTTATGTTTCATGCACATCCTACCTACTGAGTGTCTGCAATGCTTCAAGTTGCATTTGGGAGTGCAAAGTACTTATATTTAGAAGAAATACAAAAAGCAAAGCGGAATTGATAACATAATACCAAAAATCTTTTTTGGATTGCCATTCCTGAAATTTCTGTTTGTGTCTGTGTTATCTTTCTTATATGACATGTTCCTCTGTACTGTGTGGTGTCTCAAAATCTGTTTTTGTGACTAGCTGCTGAATCATAGAAATTAAGATTGCTACAGAACCAAAACATCTCTGTTTCCATTTGACATCTTCCTTTGAAGTAATAATTCCAAAATTTAACTTATTCTTCCTTTTCTCTCTTAAGAAAAAAAGTATTTGGACTCCAGGCATATGTCTAATAATTGGTCTGGAAGTTACAGTATATAAAATATACCTAATAACTGCAAGCAGGTATTTAAATTGGTCTTGTAACAGTAGAGTGTGTTGCAGTACTGTTTGGCTGCTCTAGAATTGCACTGTCACTAATATTTTCAACAGATCTAGAATATTGCAGAAAGACATCTTAATTAATTCCTTGAGGCAACTTAAAGCAAGTTTGTAATTGCCCGAAAAAGATATTGACAACTGCTATGAGCAAAACGTGTAAGCAACCCTGAAACTGCTTGGAGCTTCCCAAGGGACCCAGCAGGCTTTGAACCAACTTCAGCCTAAAACATGACACTGCATAAGGATTTTCTTACCCAAGAGATATACACTGTGAACTAGATTCTTAAGTAAGTTCTGTGGACAGTTAGTATGTCAAAATAGAAGGTATCCATACTGAAAAGTAGCGATTTCTTTTCCATGAGGAAAAATTAACCACTTTTGCCCAACCTAACATGTAAAATAGGGACATTTTAACTATGTAGAAATATGTTTTTATTTGTTTGTTGTCAAGAAAATTCAATGAAAGCATAGAAAATTTTAATGAAATATAAAAATAATTCTAAACACCCTTGGCAAATTAATTTACCTAGTAGATAACCATGTGCTGGTAGGAGAAAAAAAAATCTCAATGGCTACATACAGACATCATCTCCCATGTCACCAGATTTTAAGTAAACTTCCTGGAAAAGTGTGTTTTCATGTTTTTTAGTCCCACAAATTAAACATTAGTCACCACTTGGACCAGTTTATCGTTTAGTTTGACATATTCACTTTATGAATATCTGTAGCTTGTCATCAAAATCAATGGCTGCAAGAATATATTCGGAGTAACTCCTCACTCTATTATGACCTGAACTTGTGACATCACATTAGTTAGACCAAAGGGGTCTTCCTTAGAAAATTGTCCAAGTTTAATTTAGGAGAATATTCGTAACAGTTTGCACTTCAATGGAAAAAAACCTTCCTCTTCTCCCCCCTACCCCAAGTTAGGCTCCCTGTGGCATAAGCACTGAAATTTTCTTGCTTATCATTTGTTTCTTTAAAAGTAACTATGAAGAAAACTATAACTAATGGTACCCAGGTTTATATTATTCCTTACTGACAGAAAAGTGTTTAAGTGGCTTACTGTTGATAACAATGAGTTTGTACTAAACAACTAACTTCCTTTACCAATTTCACATGCTTGCTTCCCAACATTGAAAAACAAACAAACAAACAAACAAACAAACAAACAAAAACAAACAAACACAAACAGACAAACATGCTATTTATTTTGCCTGAACATTGGAATATAAATTAATTTCTATAACTATTAGATGGGGAACATTAATTCATTTCTATCACTATTAGATAGGTGCTATAAGCATAAATAAACCTATGGTGTAGGTTTGATCAATGATTTTCAGACAAGAAGACAAATTAGGAAAGAAATAACATGGAATAGCTAGGAAGCTTATGAGAATTTAATTTTATTGAAAGACCATTTATTTGTTTTTTTAGGGTGGGATTTAATTGTGATTTTGTCTGCAAAAAGTTCAACACTGCAGCAGTCTTAAATAAAAAAACAATTACATTGCAGGTATTCGTATATGCTTTCCTATTGCCCGCTATGTGAAAAAACTGAAGTGTCTCTTTTACTTCTATAAAGGATCATTATGTTTGAATAGATTGCATTGATGCTCGGCCATGTCCTATATAGGATTAGTTCTGTTCACTCTGACTTTCAACGGGCTTGTTTTTAAGTGAATTTATCCTTCCGTGTTACAGAATTTTACAGTTTCTGGAATCCATGTGTTTGTCCTGATCAATACTGTTACCATCTACAGTGAAAAGAGACATGTATCTTAAAACAGTATAAAAAAAAAGACATGAAAATTATATGATCCCTCTGTGAAATTTGATCTATTTTATTATTTTAACCTCTTAATCCTTGGAGTATCATCACAAGGGTTCAGTATAACAGAAACAGGAACAGATGAACTGTAAAAGGAAAGAAGTGGAAATCAAAATAATCACCAGCTAAGATGGTGAATGTCAGATTTAGACGTTAAAGAAAGCTTGATTGTTGCTTTTGGCGGCATTTGCATTAACTGAGTACTGGATCATAGTATTTCCAGGCAGCATTGCTGATAGAAATTAAAAGTACTAGTTTAGGCCAGCAGTGTTGTGGGATGTTTAAAGGATTCAGCCACCGGTACTGAGTACAGTCTAGCAGGAGCTGGGAAGCAAACTGCGATAGATTCTTCAGAAGTGACCCACCATGAAAATGCAAATAGTGATTAGAATAATAGATTTGGAATCATTAGTGTCTTCCAATGAAGACATTTTTCATTGGAAGTGAAAAACAGATGGTCTGTATTTTGAGCTGAGCAGATTTTTCTCTCTCTTAAAGTGTCAGACAGGCAAAAGAACTCCTTCCAACCAATCTCACTGATATAAAGTGAATGTCACAGTCTGTAAGAACCAGGGTTCCTTTTAATCCCTAATGCCTACAGAATTCCAGCTTCAGAGCGTTTCTCATTTACAGGTGTATCTCCAATAAAAAGGCAGTTTTGATTAAGCATATGTATATTTTCTAAAAAACCCACTGAGTAGATTACATGTTTGTTTGGTTTTGGGGATGATGGAATGAGTGGGGTGTCAGAAGGAAAGTCCTCTGTTCTCTTGTTTTCTTCTTTTCTGACCTTAGTAAAAAGCAATTGTGATTTTAAAAATTTTTCCTATCAGAAACTGGGAGAAGAAAAGGTTTGATTCTCACCTAATTAAATAGCTCTTTCTCTTGAAGTTACAAAAAAATCTCCAAAAAAACCCCCAACAACTAACCCACAAAAAAATGAAATATATATTTGTATAAAATATATAAAATATACACAGAAATATAAACTAGATAGGAAAGTAGATCAGTGGTTTTAGTGCAGCTTTTGAGGTAGCAAATTTACCCCGCAAAGTGCAACACTGAAACACACTCATTGTTAGCATATAATCTTGTAGAAAACAAATTAGTTAAAATATGGCCATTTCTGTCCATGAAAATTAAAGTTCTCACTTACAGACAGTAAAATTTAGGTTGTTAATAGTGATCTAAGGAAGAAGAAATTTACACGGGTCAAGTATATACAAGTGCAAGAGTTCCCTCGCTTTCTTCTGTTCATTTTCTACAGTGCGATTACATCTAACTGCAGTCCGTCTAATCTTCATGACATAAAAAGTCTACTCAAGCAATTAACTAATGTTTATGGGTCATCCATATTACTGTGTGATTCCCCATCCCCATACACAGTAATTATGTTAGAAATGATGATGATTTACATAGCTGCTCTTTAGTTCTATTTACTTTTAGTTAAGACGTAAGAGAAATATCCCAGAGAATAAGATAAAGATTTAAATCAGTAGATCTGAAGGAATTGGGTAAGACAATTTCTGACCTGAATTTTCAGCCACAAAGCCTTTTTGTCTTCATTAAATGTTAACTGCAAAATTCAAAGTTCAATACACAATGAATTGCTTGAGCAAATATTTTTGTTCGGAGGAGAAAATCTTTTGATATTTATGAATAAAAGTTTGCTGCTTGCAAATTTTTCAGACTTACTGTTGATCATTGATTTTATTTCTAAATGCATTTCTGTCTTTTAAAGTGGGACAGCTTTCCAGCCATTTGAGTGCTACTGAGACAGATGACTACAGCAAGTCCCGATCCAGCTTGGCCTACTACGACAGCTATAGCCCTTTTAATTGCTTGGTTTCTATTCAGATAATTTGACATCTATAACTCAGATTTTTAGGTGGAACAGAAGCAGGGTGGGGGGTAGGGGAGAACCCTTGGTAGCTTTTGTTAAAGGTAAAATAAACCAGAATAAACCAGGAAAATTTTAGTAGCTTTTCTCAAAGGTAAAATAAAGCCGAATCAAAAGATATTTGTAATGTTGGGAAAAGCCTGGATTCTTAATGCATTTTATTGCAATTCTGGTTACTAATTCAGGATTCCTAATTTGAAATTTCCAGTCAATAAGAATGAAAATGTTATTTGCCTATATGTCTGTTATAATATTTCTTATGTTTAATGAAATGTTGCAGTAGAATGTTAGAGATGTGTTAATGTAATGGAGCTGTTAAAATAAGAAGATAATTCAATTATTCCCAGACTACTGTTTGTAATATGTGTGTGAGGATCATGTAGAAGACTGTCTAAAGAATGAATTTGCCTAGAATTGAACTGTCTGTATCAAAACTAACAGTAGACCAAAACTAAGAAGTTGCATCTTGCATTAACATCTAAAATTTCAGTAATAACTTCATCCTTCATTGGGAGCAGATACAGAATGCTACGTGGAAGGAAAATATTGCATCATTGTTTTATAAAAGCAGCACAGAAGCATAAAATGAAGCCAAGAAGAAGCTCAGAGGACATATTTGAAGCTGTCCTTTGTTAAAGAAGTATTGACGTGTTCACAACTGGAACGATCCTGACTGGAAGACCATTGTATGTGGAGGAGCTGGTGACCCACGTAACTGTCAATCTGCGTAGTAGCACACAAGCCTGTGCTGTACTGCATGTGCAGCTTGGGTATTCAGGCCTGTGCATTTGACAGTAGAAATGATGAATAGCATTGTTTCATTTGAAGAAAAATCTTATAATAACTTGAATGACCAAAACAGGGTAACCCTTCATAGACAGGATCTTCATAAGTGTGCTGCACCATGACTGAAGGCTCATTTGATGCTGCACAATTTAGGATTCCCAGCATCTGAAGGGACATAAGATTACTCTTACTATCCTCTCTTTTTTTTTTTTTTTTTTTTTTTATAGTGTTAATAATAAATAATAAATGACAATAAATGGCATTTTGAATNAATAATAAATAATAAATGACAATAAATGGCATTTTGAATGATACTGTATGGAGTATCATTTCTTACTGGGATCATAATAAATCAGCACCTCCTGGTGCAAAACAATGGCTCACTATATTTAACATGAAGTACTAAGAAAGCAACCAAGTTCATAATTAAGTATTTTTGGTAGCTATTCTCTATTTTAGAAAGTAGAAAATTTCTGATGGAATTCACCAAAGACATTTTTTTCTACTAAGGGAGTAAAACATTACTACAGAAACCCCTTATTAGTTATATAAGTGCACTGGCTAAATAACTGTAGACATGAATACATTCCTCAATATTTGACTGGGCAACGTTCAATGTGTCTATTCACTAAAAAAAACCCCTCATTATTTTGGTTTCTTTATTCATCTTTTATTGTTTATCTGTATGGGTTTGTTTTGTTTTGTTGTGTTCTGTTTTGGTTTGTTTTCATTCCAGTGAGATGGCTGGTGTTGGAATAATTCTTTTATTTCTTTGCCAACTCACACAAAACTATTATTTGTAGTCATTATATATAAAGGTGCGTGTGTACTTACACATTATAGCTATTATTTAGCTAAATGCCTGAAACATCTGACAGTTCCTGGAAAGCCATAAAACTTTGCATGCTCTGTTGTTCCAGCACCTGTAAACAAACAAGTTTGAATTTTCAATCAAGTTTTAAACTGGTGGTGTATTTTCCTGATAATCACAGTCAAAACAGACCATAAGGGAACAGGCTGCAGTACTAAAAATAAGACAGACTTCTGCTTAGTTTTTGGTGGAGGATTTTTTAAATGGTTTTTGTTGATTTTTCTAAGAAGACTCCAGTGTCTACTTATAACATTAATTTCTTTTTTTTACAATAGAACAGTCAATACTTATCCATTAACTTCTTTTTTTTTTACCTTTTTTTTTTTTAAATAAGATTGGTTATTCAAGCTAATAATTTTTGAGAGTAATTTTAAAAGTATTTGCTAAATAAAGGCAGATAAATTGCATTTCTTGAATACACAATCTGAAGACTTACTGGTGTTATGAGAAACCATTGTCTCACCTCAGATAGCTATTGGCAGTTTTGAAATTAAACTATTTTAAAATAACCAGATTAGAGACTCAGAATTTGAACATTATTGCAGAAGAAATGTGAACATATATCTGACTTTAAAAACGTCACGTGAAATCTGAAATGGGATGTCATGTGATTTCTCAAATACATTAATGCTTATTACAGTATGAATATGTTTTAAAGGCAATACATTTGACTTTGGAGTTGCAACAAAGTTTAAACATGCGCTGTTCACAGAGTTCTGGTAATATTTCACTTTAGATTTAAGGTTTTTAAAAGACTGCCCAAATATACATTAACTTGTAAACATCCCACAGAAGAACAGGAGCAGCCATTATACTACTGAAGAATCACATTTCTAGTGTAATATGTATTTGCCTAAGTGAGTTGCACTGGAAAATATTTCAGAGTCTGTACATAGATTGGATCCAAACACAGAACAGGTTGAAATGAAACCCTTTAGCTAACAACTTGCAACCTTTCATCCCCTGACCAAAATCCTAGGTCATGAACCCTAAAGTTTAAAGTGCATCTTTTCACATAGAATTCAACATACCTTTATTTCACCGGATGGGATCAGTATTGGTCAGGACCGTCTGTATCACCTGAGTCATCACTAAGATATTGGCAGCAGTTGCTTTTTTTCCTCTGACGCAAGTATCATTTACCTCACCTTAATGATTTAGTAGTACAGGACCCACTATCAAACAGACTTAAAATCACAGACCTACATGTTGCTCTATTAGCTCTGATTTTCATGGTCAATGTTTGAAAGTCAAACTTTATAACTTTGAAAACGATAGAGTTCACTGGGGATGACTGTATGTTTCCTCTTCACTAAAAATTTGCTTGCCGGTGAACACATGCAATGTATGTTTGTCCTTTTGGGGGGTTTGAGACATAGCTCCTGTCATGACAGACTGACATCTTCTGCTAGCTAAATTTGTGAGAACAGTGGCTAACTTGTGAATTCATCCTTCTTGTAAAATGCCACTCAAAGAAACATTATTTACCAATTACAGAAGGTTGTTTACTGCATGCATCTATTTTCTATACTTTCTCCTCTCCCTCAGACTTCTTTGAAGCTGAGGCACTTGCAGAAGCCCAGTGTTGCAAGAGCAGAAATCTGTTTTCTCTCATTCTTATGTGTGTATTTGAAGGACTTTTTTTTTTTTTTTTTCTAGGAGAACTAGGACAGAGAACAACATTTGTGTGCTGAACACCAAAGATTACTGGATATGTATCAGGCCACTAGGAAATGTCCAGTATGATTGCCTGTGTACAGGAATTGGTGCATATCTGTGTATGTGCATTATGTCAGAATCCTTTTGGCTCATATATAATCTCTGCTTAAGCTATGATCATATCATTCAGTAAAAAACCCAACAACTTTACTGCAGAAACCCCATATGGAGTATTTTCTTTCTGTTATGGCAAATCTCAATATCTGTAGCAACCATTCAAGTTTACTGCTGATGGATATCTAGCCTGATTTTGCAGACCGAGAAGATTCTAAATTTTTCAGAATATTTATTTATTCTGAACTGCACTAAACTAGAAATTCTTTTCAGCTTATGCTATATACTTTTTCTTTTTTTTTTTTTTCACTTATTCTTTTATAATGAAATACTACAACTTTTCCTTCTTGTTATCCACTGCATGAAAAATTAACTGTTTTGTTTACTGAATCTATTCTGGTTTCAGATAGGATTGGAATTATTATTATTATTATTATTTTAATCTAAAAATGTCGGTGCTACTAAAGAAATGTCTTTTAAGAACTCTTTGATTCATGCCTTTACTGTGAGACTGAGAGGTGTTAAAAATATTATTATTCATATAGGTTTTGAGACTCTCCATGATGCAAGTAGATTTGAGCCTGAAATTTGATATGCATTTGTACTAAATGAAGTCTACAGCTTATATCAAGTTGTAGTTTTCCTTTAAAAAGAAAATCTACACTTGAGAGGTTAAGGCTGATGTGACACTTTCCAGTATTTATTTTCTCATATTAGAATTTCAGCTGGAACACTAGAAGACCTCTCAAAATCTAATCCAGTTTTGTTCATTTATTGCTTTGAAGGCTTAAAGAGGTCATTAAAAATCAACACAGATTCTGGGCACCTTTTCATATGTACAAACTTCTCCCATTGTACAGTAAGTGTACCTCAAGGGCCTTTCCATATTCTAGTCAAAGTACTTTCCAACAAATTCACTCAAATTGCCTCTGTAAGGCAAATGACTCTGGTCTTGCCTTCATCAGCAAAAGCAGTACAGTATTTTAGTTACTGCTGCTGCTGCTAACATCAGCATTCACAGTGGAGGAAAAGAAGAGTTTGTATGAGAAAAGAGTAGATTTCTGAAGTCAAATAATGCCATTAGAAAGTGCACTGAAGTTCAGTTGAATTCTCTGGAAGGGGAATCCTATAGTATTATCTGCAGTGCCTGTTAATCTCTGAGAAACTAAAGACTGGCATGCCTTTGAAAGTTGAATTATTCAGAATTACACTTGGTAAAGATCTATGTACTAATACCAATACTGGAGAAATCGTTCCCTGACAATAGCAATAATCTGAATTCATCTCATGATCCCATCCAATAATGTGAAGACAATGATGTTGAGAACATTGTCAAACTCATTGAGTGTTAACTTACTTTGCCGATTCCCTCTTTCTCAACTTGTTAGTGCAATTACTGAAATCAGTATTATCTCTGATTTTTTACATGAATGTTTACTTAGAATGTCATTGTTTTGGTTTGGTTTGGTTTGGTTTGTTTGTCTTCACTGTAGCTGCAGAATACATGAATCATTCAGGATTAGAAAAATATAAATTATGCTGCAGCCAGTTCAAATAATGCCCTTGTTAAAAATGAGAAGGAAATGGGACTCAATTATATATGTATGTTTGTGTGTACAGATGAAGAATTTAAGGAAAAACCACACTTCCCCATAGTGGGGGGGAAAAAAAATTCTACCTGACACATCCAAGGATGAATATTGTCAAGCTGCTTACTTGCCCTGTTTGAAAAGGAGCTGTACTTTGGAACTGGAAGGCTCAAGTTGTATTTATCAAATAATGGAAATCTCAGATGCTCTTTCTAAAGAATAATCTGGATCTATCCTTGAAAATATAAAACCTTGACATAGTAATTTCAGATTTAAACTGCCCGGTCTTTCTTCTTTCTTGGTTAGTCTTGGGTTTTGTTCTTACTTTTTCAAGTTTGTGCTGTTGCAAAGCTTAATGTCAACACTAAGTGATGTGTGTAGTGGGGGCAATTGAAGAGTCAGGAAACTAAAACTCTTTTTTGTTTGTTTGTTTGTTGTTTTTTTTTTTGTGGTTTTGTTTGTTTGTTTGTTTGTTTGTTTGTTTTGTTATATGGTATTAAACCTGACAACTGCCTCCTTGTTGCATGCCAGATGGTCATAAATCCAGCCAACTTTTGGTCACTGGTCACTTTGTCTGAAACTGCAAAGCAAGCATTATTTTATGTACAAGCATTGCTTCATTTTTAGACTCATATTTAATGCCTATAGAAATGTGAGGAAAATTATGAAGAAAATTATTCTGTCCAGCCTGCCAGATTTTTGTGGCATCTTCATTCTCTTGCTGTCTCCTTCTAAGTAGACTCTCACACCTGTTACTAGACTGTTATGCTTGTCAAAAACAATAAAAGCAAATGGGTTTAATTGTTAAGAACAGTCCTCAAGGCAGGACCGTTAGGGAATCCTACTTGTCATCCAGCTGGCTGTCCAAAAGCTATTTGCTGCTGCAGTCTGTGAGCAAGAGGTTCTTTTGTATCCAGAATTTGAAAGCTGCTTTCTAATTTTGGCCTTGCTTTTTGGACCACCACCATCTGTCGTATTTCAAGTTATAAATTTACTACCTGACAGTGAGAAGCTGTTTATTTTAATGTTATTTCAACTTTACTGAAAAGAAATTAAACTCATGCTATGTCAGTTTTTTTCTTGTAGTTTTTCTGTATTCATAATTTTGACTGGCAAGTTGAATAAAAAATTTTCCTTAAAAGCATAAAACAAAATTGTCACGTCTTTTGGCAACAATATGAACATCTCTAAATATAATCAGTGAAATCAAAATAATTTCAAGATGATTAATGTGGTTTTTAAAACTTTTTAAAGCCCAGTAAATAGCAGTAAAGAAGGCCAGTCATTGGTACTCCGTAAAAATATATTTCAAAAATGAATGTTGTAGTATTCCTACCTATTTTAAAATAATAGCAAGTAAATGGTTTTCTTGTTTACAAGTAAAGGAAAACTGGTAGGTGAGGAAGTGATTGCTGAGATAGATAGATAGATAGATAGATAGATAGATAGATAGATAGATAGATAGAAGAAAAGTACTCAATACAATCTGAGTAGCTAAATGTTCATATTACATTTTAAATTTTTACCTAAAATAGTTTTGAAATAAAAACCTCTTAAATAGTTTATCATTGGCTGGAGAAAGTAATTTCAGTTGTCTCTTCCTCCTATCCCTCCCTTTAGTAATTTCTTGTCTAGTACGTTCTGAAAGCTAAAACCAGAATGTGTGAAGATCCTAAATGAGTCATTGTCTAATGTAGCAAGGAGGTAACTTATGCACAGAATTTTTTCACAATGACAAAACCTAAGCACCCACAGATATCTGTCAGATGCACTGGCCAGCTTCCACAAAGTGAGTGCATTAGATATATTTAACACTCCACGTGGAAGTGCTATATACTAGAAAATGCTCCTGACAACATCTGCTATCATGCCTACGCTAAGTAACTAGCATTTCTGCAGACTACTATAAAACCCAGGAGAGAGATGATGTTGCTTATCACTTTCTGCTACTACTTATTATAACTCTAAACTAAGAATATGTATGACAGACCAAAAAGACTTCTGAATACAGTAAAACTGTATTCAGCTGGTTCATAGTGACTTGCACTCCCAATTGCCTTAATAGCGTTTGTTGTCTCGCTGTGCTTTCACAACAGAGAATTCTACCTGCAAGATATGTGGAAAGGTATGAGGTTTTGGGCAGCTGTTTAAGCAATTGCTTAAATACTATATCTAGTAGAGGAATTAAATTGTGTGGCCATTCTCATGGCCTGTACAGGCTGGAGGAGTGGCCCAAGAGGAACTTTAAGAAGTTCAACAGGGACAAAGACCAAGCCCTGCCGCAGGCAGGAAGCACCCCGTGCCGCTGTACAGCCTGGAGCTTGCCTGGCTGTGGGCAGCTCTGCGGGGAGGGACCTGGTGCCTTGGCAGACACAGACGTGTGCCCTGGCTGCAGGGACGGCCAACAGCACCCTGGGAGGTATTCACAGGGGCATGGCCAGGACATTGAGGGGAAGGTTTATCCTTTTATACCCAGCACGTCTAGCATACCACATCCAATTTTGAGCCTCTACATACAGGAAAGACATCACCAGGTGCCTCATCCGGTCCCTGACATCAATGATCCCTAATCATCCTCAGCCTCTAGGGTGGTCACAGGCTGGGGCATGTGCCCTATGAGGAGAGGCTGAGGGACTAGGGCTTGTTTAGCCTGGAGAAGAGATGACTTTAAGGGGATGTAAGAGGAGTGGGCCAGGACCTACAAGGGTCTCTCAGGAAGACAGAGCCAGACACGTCATAGCTGTATCATGAGAGGATGAGAGACATTTAACACAGTAAGATCTGACTGGATGTAAGGAGAAACTTTACACCACCAGGACAGTCAAGTATTGACCACAGGGGCTTACCCAGCAAGGTTTTCCGGCTGTGACTGATTAAAGCCCTCTGTAACCTGATCAGACCTGACCTCCTTTGAGTAACAGGTTGGACTAAAGCCTTAGTGAGATGCCTTCCATACAGAATTACCCTAAGAAAATTCAAAGTCTTTTGCAAAGCATTGAATGTTCCACATTCCTAGAATATTTCAAAAAGTGAGAAGCTCTGGATGCCAGGAAGTTCTCTGTTACAAATGTCACCTCTCCAACAGAAGCTGGTGATTCTGCTCCTGTTACTCATGCTGACTACTTCTAAGTGTTCTGAGTACTCCCACTGAAATTAGTATGGTTACTGTCAGAATAAGATACAACCAGTGAGAAAGAATGACAGAACTAAGCTGTCAGTGTTAACAAAGCCTTGAGAGGCTTATCACTTCATCTTCAGTTGTGAGTTAAATGGCAAAGACTTAAAAAGCAGTAACACATTTTCACAAAGCAAACTAATTTGCTTAATTTAAATTTTAATAATACCTAATATTTGTCGGGATCTTTGGCCAAAAAAAGAGAAGAATGTTTATTCTAGTAGTTTTTCCTTATTCAGAAACTGATCTGCAGTACAGAAGTACAGCTAACCTGAACAACATCTAAATTGTAATTACAATGACAAGTAGACCTTTTCTCATTTAACAAGTGTTTTCTATCATATGATTTTATATACGGCTAATAAAGTTAAATTATGCTACAGACATATAAAATCCACCCAGATACTCTCCCATATTAATGTGCATCATAATTTAACTTACAATACATGTTCACCAGAGTAGAATTCTACTGATTAATATTTGCCATATAAACTCCAATATGCTGGTGGAGAATGAGTCTTACTGATTGACTGTATGAATGGAGTAAATATAAGCCCTACCTAATAACTTATCAAACTCATAAGTAATCATGTAGAGAATTTACAAGTGAAAATTAGTATCTTCTACAATAAAAATGTGTCCAACAGGAAAGAGAAAAGACTGTTCAGTGTTCGATCATTCTGTATTTTTCACTTTTTTTTACCAGGGGTAAGAATTTCTGGGTCTTTGTTTAATTGTTACATTGTACAATAAATAGTTGGAGATTTTGTAAGGCCTGTGTTACAATGAACTGCATTTATGGTACAGTGAAATCCTGTGGGAGACATTTAAATTCTGAGTGTTGATTGCATGAACTATTAAGCAACTGCTTAGAAGGACAGGATTACAGGCTCACACTACTAGCCTGAGCTGTTGTGATCCCATCACATTAGAACTATTCAGGAGACTATGTAGAACTACTCATTTATAATGTCTGTTATTCAGTATTGTGCTATAATTAAAAGATATCAGTGTAAAAGCTCCCTAAAAATAGATTACTTGTTTCCACTGTTTTTGTTGTGGGTTGGTGTGTAGTGCTGTGAATGTAGTCATGAAGATGATGGCACAGGGTCTCTCTTTGTCCTGTATGACAGGCTATATGCTGTATTGGCTTTTAGTAAGCGAGAACATGAGCTTTTCCATCCTCCTGCTGCCTCCACACTAGTAAATCTGTACTTGTCTGTCTATAGGAAGTGACATTGGTACTGTCTTGTCTGAATTCTGAAAATGGGTTTTAAAAAAAAAAAGCTAATTTCTTCGGGGTTTTTTTAGTCTAACCTAAATATTAAAGCATGTTTGCTACGGTTAAGACTGCAGTTTGATCATATGCCTTCCATAAGATGAATCCTGTGATTCCTGTGAAAGGTATAAACACTTCAAGAAGAGGAAGAATATTGTCAGCAATATTCACTACATTATCTCTTTAAATGCAGTGGATACTCCTTTTGATACAACCATCTGGACTGGGAGGGATATTTATCCCCACATGCTACACAGAGAACACTGGTGCTGTCTCTGCGATTAATATCTCCCTAATATCTACAAAGGGTTGTCCCCTCTACCCGTGAGAAAGACAGATCACCCATTCACGTTTTTCATTCTTTCAAATGTAGTGTCTCAAGTGCTTATAACTTGCTCCTGTATCAGAAAGGGAACCGATTTCATGTCATAATATCACTACACTATCTCTCTGTATGATCTCATGTAGTTTATTGTTGAGGAGTCCAGCATCTGGAGCGGGTGATTTCACAGGGGAAAATTGTTCAATTCATGTAGTTTAAATTAAATTAGGACTGAAGAGCTTTATTGCCACATAATTAATTGGTAATCAGTGAATGATACATTGAGGGTCAGTATCATAATTGCAACAGATAAACCACTGTCCTAGACACTTATAAAATGCCTGCATATACCTAAAAATTTCTAAACAACCTTCTCTAACTAATCCTTAAGAGTTCTGTGAGCACACACACACAGAGACATGATTACATGTACGCCCACCCCCTCTCAGAGGATGTGTGGGTCAAAAGCACCCACCCCAGCTCCCCACATCTCCTCCTGCAGCCCTCCAATGCAGACGTACAGTGAGAGAGCACCCCACAAGGTGCATACATACAACCGAGGTGTTGGGTCACTGCTGCACTCTGGCACATTCGTGTCTCCAACAGGCGGTGATTCCGTCAGACACGGATGGATGCCAGCAGGGTGGCTTCTGGCAAGATCAAAACAGATTTTCATTGCTGCACTGTTACCCTCTCCTTTGTCTTCACCATTGCAACTTTTCATGCTCCTTCTCAAGTTGAGTCTTTCTTTGTTTCAAAAGGCTTTTGATACTCTCCCGGTTACTGCTTAATCTAACTAAAGTTTTTTGTTGTCTTCCTCTTTACTGTCACTAGGTTTGAAGAAAATGTCCTCCTAGAGAGTTTTGGGTGGTCCACTCAACCACAAACTTGGCACACAGGTGCCTCTCTTACCAACTGCTGTTATTCAGGCCATTTAGCACAGAGCAAGGACTGTGCAGTTTTTAATTTCTTGTGACTTGTTTGTCACTGATAATAGTCCTCTGTCCTAGTCCAGGCACACCATCCAAAAGTTTGCTACCCCTGCCATAAGCTAGCATGAGTCGTGCTCTGTATCCTTTCTTGGATTAAATACATTGCTTACCTCAACACTGTATCTTATTTGTATATGTTGAATGCTGCTATCCTAAAAAAAAAAAAGTAAGTAATAAGCAGTTTAGTGGATTAACTGATTAATTAAAGATTGGAAGAAATATAAATTTTAAAATGTTAGCTTCACAGTATCTATTTTTTAAAAAAATAAATATAAGTGAAATTCATTTGAGCAAAGGCTGTTGAAGAAATATTGAAGATTTTTCAATATAAGATAAAGTAACAGTGTGGTCAGCAGGCATGAATCTAATGCTAGAATGGCATATGAGAGCTCAGGAAATTGATTTGTGGTATGAATTTTTGCATGAATTTTCAGACAAGCAGTTTTGGAATGAGTTCAAGTGATAATTTTGATTATTTTGTATCATTTAGAATGTACATGAATGAACAGATATGTTTCAGAATAGCATTTTTATCTGGAGTGGTTCTTACATGTTATCATGTGGGGTTTTTTGGGGGGGGTTGTTTGTTTTGTTTTTTTTTTTTTTTACATGAAACTGAAGCTTTAAAGCTTTGAATATTAATGAGTGCTGAATAAAGGTCTACCTTCTGCATATACAATAATAATTAAATTATTAGTAAAAACAATTAAGTCTTAGTCACTGTCAAACTTTTGGCTTTTGGATTAATTTGGCAATTTTCCTTGTCTTTTTTTCATATGCAATACTGGGAAATTAGACTCAATACTTATAAATGGCCACTGAAGTCCCTCTCTCTTTCTAAGCAGTCTCTTCAGGACTGATACATCACTACCAGAAAATATTAAGAATTCTAGCTGAATACTGGTATTTTACGTGGGATATTCAATAGAAGTTTTCCATTATGTATGGAAAACAAACATGTCCTTCCCACAGCTATATATTTTTTTCAGTTCCTTTCCCTTTTTCTTTCTCCATTGTAATAGAAAACAAATATTTCTTGCCCAAATATCCAGTTCTGTTACTTCTGATGTTTCTCTCTTCAGAATCTCTACCTATTTTTCAATTGTTCCATTCACTGCACCTCAAAGTGAACAAAGGGCAGACAGGGGAGGGAGAGAGCAGGAAGGTAAAAAGGTTTACACAGAACTGGAAAGAAATAGCTAAACATAGTTACATACTTACAGTACTTTCCTAGCATTACTTCTCAATGGAAGCAGGGGGTGCCTTTGTCTAAGGACACCTTGCACTTGCAAACAGGAAGGATGTGTCCCATCAGGGAGTGGCTTTTCTTAGATGTGATGTGACTTCTGGAAACATCCACAAACATCTGGAAATTGAGGTGTATGTTTCAAGCATGAAAGTAATGGAAAAAGTCAGAGTTGTAATTGGGAAGTAAAAGTCATATCATACTAATTATTTTCAAAGCATGAAAGTTGTTAAATTGTAAGCTATTAATCCTTCAGGGATCTTTGCCACCAAGCTATAGAATCACAAAATCATAGAAGCATTTATGTTGGAAAAGACCTTTAGGATCATTAAGTCCAACTGTACACCTAATACTGCCAAGTGCACCACTGAACCATGTCCCTAAATGCCACATCTACACATCTTTTAAATACCTCCAGTATCACTTAATGACACTCGTCCAACAAACAGCAAGCCAAAGCACAGAGGCAGGGTACTTTTCCAAAGAGTAGAGAGGATGTTTCATGTCGCCTGTCTGAACTCTGCACCACGGGAAAGCTGAGCATTTTGACCTCATGAGAAATGGGCTCATCTGAGTTATGCTGAAGGCACAGCTGAAGGTATTTCAGACAATGCAACACAAGCAGTGTTGAGAAAAATCATACATTTTAAATATTAAATGCATTTTCCCTAAATAACCTGGAAACAACACATCGTACTTGACCACAGGGGAGTGTGGAAAAATATTGAAGTGCATGTGTAACCCAGTTTAGTGCACATATGTATTTTTGAATATTGTTTGTTAAATATGGGGGGTTTATTTCTTTGAAAGTACTTTGAATTTATTTAAAGTACTTTCAAATGTTACTTTAATAAGGTTTCTAGAATACAAGGGATTTTTGTAAAAGAACTATGTTTTTGGGAAGGTGGTTTCACAGAATGATATTACAGATAAAACTAGTGTGCGCCTCATTTATGGATTAGATCATTTTGAATGTCTTTGGTAAGCTTGTTCTTGTCTACAGCTACAAAATGAATTTCCTGCATCTACAAATCCTGCTAATAGGATATTGATTACATATTTTGCCTTCTAAATTTTGCATTTCTAAATTGTAAATAATAACATTGTTTTGAATCGTGCCTCCAAATGAAGGGTAGGGAAAACAAAACCAAACAAAAATTCCATCCAGTCAAGTGCCTCTAGCTTAAGTGACAAAACAAGAAATCAATTGGCTGAAATACTCGATCTGGGTGTTTGCACTTTCTATTAATTATATTATAAGAGAAAAACATGTCTCAATCTTGCCTGCATTTTCTACATGCTGTTACAAGCCAGTGACAGCAGTGATACCTATAGCAAGAATATATTAGGAGAAAAATGGTATATTTGCCTTTGGTTGTGTGTCTTGATGTTAAATGAGAATCATTCTGCAGCATGTGTGCTAGGCTCTGCGAATGATTCGCTGATAAAAATGAGAATTTGGCTATTCCATTCTATAATTACAGATGTGAATGCTCTGTTGGCCACCAATTGCAAACCTGTGTAAGTGCCAACCACTCATTTGCTCGCCATTAGTTTTGAGCCTTTAAGAGAGAGTGCACAGTGCTAAGTGCAGCCCATTAGCAGCTGGTTCACAAGGAACACAGTGTGAACAGGCTTGGGAAATTTGTGTTTCACAGTAGCAATGGGCCTCATACTGTCAGTTTTCTTTGTGAGTTGAAGATTCAGAATTGTAACTCTAGGGAAGCAGAACAGTCTCAGTTACTGTCAGCTTCCACAGAAGACAAATTTCATTAATGCTGCCTATGAGGAAAATGCATCATAACCGGTTGACTACAGATGTATTTAATATGCTCTTTTGTATATGTGGATAGAGGCTGAAAAAAGAAGCTTCAGTACAGGCAGAGTTTCTCAAATATATACTCATTTGAAGAAATTAATGATAAACTTCATTTGAAGAGTGATTATTGTCTCCACCACTTTTCTTAAAATGGTTATGTATTGACACTAGGTGATTAATTAATCTTATCTGTAATAAATGTCTAATTTTACATAATTACAAAGAGTTGCAGTGACTAATCAGGTCCACATATGTAATACAGCAGGATGTGGAGGTGCTTTTTTTTTGTTTGCTTTTTTCAGTCCAACAACATTTAGTGTTTCTGCAAAACTATTCAGAGCAAACCCTGATTTACTGTGGTACATGTATGTTGAGGTATTGGGACAAAGGGGCTCCACCTGGCTGTTAGCCCGGAGGAGGTCTGTGAATTTTGTGTCCTAGAAATTTATAGTCCTCAATATACATATACATTCATCCCGTGATCTGCTTAAAGGCAGTAGTCAGTAGTATCTCTGTGGCTATTATTTAGACTGAATTTAGACTGATGAACAGAGCTGATCAGCCCTGGGTCCCACCGCAGAAGGGTGGTGTCCATAACTATTTAATGATAGCTTGTAATTAATTTATTTTATACTAGCATAATTTTCTGGGCAGCAAAGCTGACTCATATAAGTATAAGAATTCTGAGTTAGGTGCTCCTCACAAAACCTCTCTGCTCCCTGTTGCTAAGAACACTATTCCTTCCTTCAGCCAGGATAACAATTATTCCTACACTTTAACTGGCAATAACTAAAAATTTTCACATGTACAAATTAATGATGTAATTTCTGCTTAGACGTGCATTCTGTTTAAGTCTTATGGTAGTACAATGGTAAAAGTGGAAGTCTGCATGAAATGAATTTCTGACATATTGAAATGCTTTTATAGGCACTGTGTAAGCTAACATCTGTTCCTTCCACACTGCTCTCTCCACATTTTCCAAGAGAGATCAGAAATCACATCACTATGCCTATCACAGGACTGTAGCTGAATTAAAAAAAAAAAAAAAAAAAATTAAAAAGG
>VXBL01001721.1:234032-263693 GCA_013400195.1 Aramus guarauna
AAAAAAAGATGAGAAAGGTGTTTTCTTTTCCGCTATAAAAGAAGCAATGGTGAGGAAGGCTAGAACACTGACTGCACATCAGCAGAGCTCCATGGGTAACAGCTTTGCTGAATATAGCAAATAATGTCCACTCACTCCTTGAGCAATGGTGAGAAAATTTCAGGGACAAGGACTAAACTTTTAGTGTAAACATCAAAAGCCCATTATCTGAATGGACTAACAGCTGCAAACACTATGTTTAGTAGTGTTTTCTTAACTTTTGTTCTAATTATTTTTTCAGTAAAAATCTTTATAGCTTGTTTTCTCTTCAATCTGAAAAAAAAAGTGCTGTGAATTCCTGTTAAATGGTGTTCAGAAAGTCACTTGTTCCTGCTGGTAACTCATTAGAGGAAGGCAGCTACTCTGTTACCATCCATTGGAGGACCAAAGGAAATAGCACCTACATGTTACTTCTTATGTTTGTTTCTTCTGCCTCCCCATTTCCAAAAAGTATGAATATTTAGCTATTAAGTGAAAGCAAGTTTTATGGAACATAATATTGGTTTCAGTATCTTGAAGCATTGGGAAATATTGTCAATAAATAAATGAAATCTTCTGAGTCAGATAGCAATTTCTTTTCCCGCAATAAAACTGTTGCTTGATTTTATTTTCTTTTGGTGTGTTTGGTTTTGTTTTTTCGCTTGATTGTCTGTTTTTCTTTGAATAGAGAATTTATTAAATATTAAATGTAAAATTGTTTTCCCCCAAAAAAAATTTAGTCCCAAATTTTCATTTTCCTTTGTGAAAGCCCTGAAAGCATGTTAGGGACTCATGTGTTTTCTTGTTCCTGATCTGTCCCACAGTATTCAGTTTGTTTCTTTACAAACCCAGATGGCTAGAAGTGGATGGATTGAGACTGATCCAAAAACTGATGGAAGGATATTTTTCAAGAGAGAAGACATTTTCAGGGAAAGGAAGTAATTGCACATAGCCGTTATCAATTTTAAAAGAAAACTTTTATGGGATGGGATGGGACAGGACACTGAGTTGGTCAAAACTTTGTTGTTTCATCTGTTTAGACAGTTTTGTAGGGCTAGTACCCATAAAAGACTGGAAAAGCTTTTAAAGTCAAAATCCAAGGATTTTTTTTTTTTAACAGAAACACAAGTAGGCAACTTTTTTAGAAACATAACTCAAAATGACTAGCTAGAAGTACATAAATAATAAACGATTTATAAAAACCCCCAAACTTCCCCTATCATTGTGTACTTGAGAGACAGGTCTTTTCTTTCAGGTTTGCACTCTGGGTAGCTAAGACTTTCCAGCTGCTGCAAACTCTGCAATCTCCTCCACGTCTCCAAGGGAAATCTCTCCTCGCTGTCACCCATAAGACCTGACTGTGTGCCTACCTTGTGCTGCACTTTGATTTCCAAGTTTTCATCTGTGCTGCAGGCTCGCTGCTTGCTGGCCACTCAGGCGCTCTCTGCCATGTATCTCCTCTGCACTTTTGAAGTGTCTCTTCCCAATGCACGTTCAGTTCATTACAGTAGGCAATGTGCTCTCCAGACCTAAACTCATTACTCACTTTTTCAAAATTTTCCTAAAGTTACATAAGTAAAACGTCTTTAACATCTGATCAGCGAGCTGTTAAATACTGTTGGATAGAAGGGAAGAGAACAGGAAAGAAGAGAAAATAAAGGACCATGAGAGTAACACAGCCACATAGTCCTTTTTTTCCATGCAACCCTCTCACACTCTGATGTCCCATGATAGCTCTTAGTTTTGGTGTTTTTTTTTCTGGGTAGGTAGGGGAGTATGTCTTAGGACCTGTTTAGAAACCTCTTCTCAAGGCTTTAAATCTTTTGTGGAATGGGGAAAACATTTAAAGAGATAAGAGCTTAAACCATGTCCCACTTTAGGACGTATGTTTCCCAGGAGATACACCAGAGGTGGCATAAAGTCTGAATATATTTTTTACATGTCTTTTTTTTTTTCCCTCTTTGAGATCCTCACTTGTATATGGGTATGATTACTGTAGACTGCTAAAATTAGTTCAATGCTTAATTATTATGACACTGTGATAGACATGATAAAATGCTCCCTGGTGCCTCAAGCAGATCCTTGCCAGAAGATATTAGAGAGATTTGACTGTGCCCTTCACAACTAGAAGTCACATTTATGTCTGCACAAAATTGTTTGTGACAGACTGAAGTGAATGGTTACAGGTGTCAGAAGACCGGATGTGCAAAATCTCAGTAAATGTAGCTAGTAACATAAATTGTAAAAGAGCTAGGGATGTTTCCTTAAAGTTTTCTGTAAATTGCCTTTAAAAGATCTGGGTTTAACTCCCTTGTAAATATTTGTTTCCCAAAATGCTATAATTTGAAATAAAAATTATTTCCCTAAGGGTACCATATATTTTGTTTCTGAGAGTGAATCACAGAAGGGTAGGGATTGGAAGGGACCTTTGGCGATCATCTAGTGTAACCCCCCTGCTAGAGCAGGATCACCTAAAATGTTGCACAGGATCACATCCAGGCAATATTCTTCACATAAGTATAAAGGAAGAAGAGAGTGAGCAAAATCCACATTCTTAAACTCTTTTAATTGTAACAATTTACATCTTCAAGGACCTTCACATTCAGAGACACATCTTCAACTTTAGAGAAACAGCCTGAAATTTATCAGAGGTAATTCTGTTAGTAATACAGGTTCTGGTGTGGTATTTGATTGCGGAAAATGGTGATCATTGGAATTTGCTACTCTGACAATTACATTTTTTGTTCACGCTACTCCTACTTATCATGTCCTAGCTCATCATGTGCAAGATGAGCTAGTTGTATCCTGATATCAGTTATTTCATAGAGCCATCTGTGTTGCTAGGCTGGTAAATGGGAAAGATAATTCCGTCTAAAAATCTGAAAGCAGACTGGAGGACTAAAGTGGCTGCAGGCAAAATGTTATGTGCAGTACTTGAGCTTTAAATGAAGAAAGGACTACAAAATGAGTGCTGTGGAAATGCTGTCCCAGTAAATTTTATTCTGGACACCTCTTTACCATTTGGGGATCAGGAATCTCCTTTCACACGATGGAGGACATTTTCTACAACCTTGCAGATGTATTATAAAGATTAATGCATTTTTTAATGAGGAATTCTGATACAGTGATGACAAATCTCATATCTGTTTGGACTTTTAAAAATTTACTTGTAATTTTTTTTAATCTGTGTATTGCTTATGGTTATTGACAACCAGAACTTCTACCTGCATCCTCTCTTTACAATTATGCACCAGACAGGCTCAAGAAAGAAAACCATGTGAACATATTTTTGAATCTTAGAATAGCAGCCTTGGCAAATATATGCAAATATTTATATGGAATTAAGTTAAATTATTACCTTAAAAAAAGGAATTGTTGTGTTTGTNCCACTTACACCACTTTTTATTGTTTAACAATGTTCAAAATGGAGCGAGACTTTGAATAGAACATGAAAATTTACCTAGTTTAATATCATGCAGAGAACATCTACAGTAACTTGCCTCTGCTGTTCACTGATGCTAACAATTCAAATGTTCTTTTATGGCAAACAGTATTTACAACTTTCTTGTGAAGAAATGCACAAAGTAATAGATTACCTCATGGGGACAAAATGTGTGTGAGTGTTTTGGAACATAGATGTCAACTTAGCTGAACTGTTACTGACACTGACAAGAAATGGGAGGCTGTGACATCAGTATGGCTGGGGGTTTCTTTTTAGTATTGCTCCTAATAAGTTCAGATTTCTCTGAACTGCTATGTTCTGTAGTCTAATAATAAGGGAAAACAAATTATTTACTTGTGCATCAACCATAATCCCCTAAGCCCAAGTAAAACCTTTCTATCATTATGAATGTTGCAGCAGAGAGGCACCTGGACATAGAAGAACAGTGGACCACTTGCTGTTGTTCATATTGCAAAGGCTTTGGGCAATGCCAGCAATGTTCTTTTTTATGGTAAAAGTTGAATTCAGTGTGCTATTTAAAAAAAGAAAAAGAAAAAAAAGAACAAAAGCAAACAAACAAACAAACCCCCCCCAAAAAAACCAAAACCAAAACCCAAACCATTACATATCAATGCCATGAACAAGGTACTGAAATGAGAGGGCCACCTACATGAGAGGAAGTGATTAAGGCACGCATGGAAATCAGGGGTCAGTCTCTTTACTTGCAAAGACTAGCTGTTGTTGGCAAACCATTTAATTTGCTCATCCTGCATCTGGAATGTCTTCATAGAAATAATTCTAAAGAAATCCCCGTGAATCAAATCATGTTAAAGAGTTGAAAGAAGAAGGTAAAGAGAGAATTTGAAGGGAATTAATCTGTAGCTAAATATAGGTCAGTATCTAATAAAGAGTAATGGCTTTTTTTATTTACTTACTGACCTTGGTGTTTCTGAAGAGTCTGCATTTTGCTTGATCACATGGAGTGTTGTAAGTATTTCAAAAGTGTGAGTGCCTGAGAGAAGGGAGGCAGATCTTAGATAGAACTTTGGTAGTGAAACAACTTCAGATTTGCAAATGAGAAACTGTTAGCAATTCCTTTTATAGCTAAATGTTCATCTCCTTCTTGAAATTAGCCATAGGAATGATTCCATGAACACCAAAAGTGTGGAATATGAGTCACCATCTGGTTGAGTGAATTGCCAGCAAACATACCCTGTAGTCCCCAGGGATAAGATTTCGTTCTCTGAGGTGGCCTTCAATGCCCACAAGAATTATAGAGTGCATTTTTGAAAATCTTTCCTTAAAATAAATAATTAAGTCAAATAAATGTGGCATGTCACTGCAGTATGAAATTCAATCTGGCACTCAGGTTTACTGGTTGATTCTGACAGGGGATGACATAAGGCAAGAAACTTCCTTTTTTTATATAGTTCAGTTTGCACAGGTATGAAATAGGAAATAATAATCCTCAATTTCCCTTATAAGATATTTTGAATTCTCTTGATAAGATCATTGGATAAAGGTATAAAGGAGAATAGCCTTCTTCATTGTGAAATCTTTTTTCCATTTCTGAAAACTTTACTTTCTTTGCATTAATCAGGATACTAATGCTCTGGAAATATGTGCAAGAACATAATTCAATTCTTTGTTGTACTACATAAATCTGAGATGATGATTTAAAGCAGCTCCGAGGCATTTTCAGTCTTCAGTCTTCTACATTCCCTTAAAGTAGGTTCTTCCTGAGTAATTTCCATACTGTACAGATTGTTAAACATACTGAGACTTTGCTTGGAGTTACCTAGATTTCGTTCAGAAAGTCTTGCCAATGATGCAGCTTTAGTACATCAAAGTGTAATAATAATCATATAAACTAAAATTCCTCCACAAATCATCCTCCAAATAAATGTGACTCCATGATTCTCTTGTTGTGGAAAAAGAAAAAAAAAAAAATAGGCCAATTCTCATTGACAACATTGTAATTCATTGCCTTTTGATTAATGAAACTTACATTTCTTATCATCTTCAGTATTCAGCAGATCAGATAATCCTACAGTATTATGTAATGGTGTTTCTTCAGTAAAACCCAGTTCATATAAATATACGAAGTTGGAACCATTCCATCAGTCAATCATTCTGGTAAATGGAGAATTAGCAACGCTAAACTCAGGTTCCCTTCAGAATATTTCAAAATTAGCCTACCATCCCACTCAGAATATTTGAAGTTTATTCCACTGAGGTATTGTGTGATTGCTATGCATGCTTCCACTCTGGAAACTTAAAGAAGAACAGTCTTGTCCAAATATAAGTACTCATTCTGTCCTGGCATAAATGCTAGTTGTATTTTAAAGGAAAAAGAAGGTATATATTACTGTTCTGAACTTTAAGACAAGTAAACTTTTTTTTTTTTTTACTTTTCTAACTATTTGAATTTTACTCTGTCTAGGTGTTTTGCTTTTATATAGCTAGCAAATCAGCACACCACTTGAGTTTTAGTTAATGTTTCAGATATTACTTGATAGAATAAAACTACTTTTACAAAAAATGCATTTAGTTAATTTATTCTGCATTAATATTGGTTGCAGGGATTTTCTAGAATTGCAAATCTATTCTTTAAATATGATTCAGATAGAAGTTACAAATGTAAATACTGCCTCTAAGTTTTTTAAAGAAATTGCTGGAAGAGTTTCTTTTTTTGTTTATTTTACTGAAATTTCAGCTGTGCTAGAAGGTAGTTTATTGCTATTCAGTATACATATGTGCATATTCGAATATGTGACTGACAGACTGCTAGTTGGTGTGCATTGGACTCGGAAATATGACCTTTCTCTTCCTTTTTTTTTTTTCTTTACCTGATAAGATCTGGTATTCTATAATCTATAAAGGCCAATGTTGCTGAGTGGAAAAAGATCGTAATCATCCATGTCCCTTGTCTACAACAAGCAATGGGAGGGTTTTTGTCATGCCATCTCCAGGGTTTCTCTAGAAAGATCAAGGAAAATACAGCCTCATAGCAGCTGCCATTTTGTTGCAAGTTTTGTCTCTCTCCTGCCCAAAGGCAAAATATTTTTACATAGGACTAGAAGGGAAGTCCTGCTTTTTTTTTTTTTTTTTAAATGTTTGTTCTTTGCTGACTGCAGCCTAAAATGTCTCAGAAACTTGGCAAGAATAACTTTTAAATCAGTTAGGCCTGTGTTCCTCCTGTTTCTTTTAAAAAAAGCTGTTTAATGATTTCTCATTACTGACAGCTGGAAGCCATTTTCTAATTTTCACTTTGAATGTATCAATGGCTGTCTTGATTCTGTTGGTCTGGTTACAAACAGTGTACTTCAGTTCAAATGTCCCTTTTCTTTCATTTGTTTTTAAACCCACTAATTAGTACAGAGAAACAACACTCACTCATCCCTTACTCTTCTGATCTTCTCTGGGTCATTGGAGAACCTGTCTAAATTTACTTGCCCTTCTCTGTACTTGTGTCAATTTATTTTCATCTTTTCCATTCTACATGTAATCTCATTTTGTACAGAAGTAAATTTCCTGATAAATCAAGGGACTATACTTTTACTTTTAATGGTAATATCACCTTATCATCCACATTCTGTATGATGAAAAAATAGACTCATTATTCCTTTTTCTTTTACTTCCCATGTCATACCCCAAGTTAGTTAATATTTAAAGCATGGATATGTCCAATATGAGTTCCTTTACTTTGATTATCAAGCTGTTCCTACTTGATAATCCATTGCCTGTCATATTGATGATGTCTCCTAGCTTTTTTAACAGATGTAATCAGGAAGCTCCTACTTTTATGACCAAATAGTTAATAAAGATATTAATTACAACAAAGCCAATAGCTGAAAAATAACTTTCCACTTGCCAAACAGATTGTCCATAAACTCTTATAGTTTCCTGTTAATCAGTTACTTCATCATCATAAATACTTTATTTTTTAAGTGTTTTACTGAAGTGCAATGATCTCTTCTATGTCCCTTGTATTGATACGGCATGAATTTTTCTGCATTTTTATCAAGGAAGAATGTTACTATGAGAAGGTGACTGCTGATGTCTACTTTTATCTTTTACATTGCCCTGAGATGTGTTCCTTGAAAGGTCTTTCTTCTTTAATTGCCATTGTCTCTCTGTGGCTGTCATACTTCTCAAAGACAAACAGTATGTTCTATCCAGTTGGAAATTTTCTTAATGCAATTCAAATTGATAGCTTCTGCCAGACTTGAAAAATCTTTAGTGAACAGAAATTTCTCACTCAGAAAAATTCCTATTTGTTTCATCATGCTTTTGAAAATTTATTTTAATAAGTCTTAATCTTGCTAAATTTCTTCCTATTAATCTAGAGTATTGAGCAAGTCTGTATTATTCTAGTGTTTTGATACAACTTTTCCATAAACAAGCAGACAGCTAGTGAAGTTCTCATCAACTTGAAAATTTTTAATGGGGTTTTTATTTATTTTTTTTTTAATCTGTGGTAGTGAAAAGCTTCCATCAGTCAAGGATATATAGACACTGAAGGATAATTGGCACTTATTCAAGCAGTAACACTTCACATCTATGAAATAGTAATTCAGTTGCTATGTGGACAATCTATTAGACTTTATTGCATACTTTCTTTGTAAAAAAACCTAACAGTAGTCACTGACATACCCTGCAAACCTTCGCAAATACCTTGACTTGTAGGTTGCCAAGAATGGCATGCTCCCACACATTCTAGGGTAATATCTGCCCATTTTTTCATTCAAATATGACCCCAAATGCTTTTGATGGATGGGTTTGTATTTGCCAACTCCCATTCAGGTGTATGAATCACTAGAGTTTTGCTCTGGATTTAGGTCAGCTGCTAGTCTGAATGCATCACAGTGCTAGGTCAGCAGTAGAAGTAATCTGGTATAGAGATCTGCTAAGGTTGTGTCCTTTAAAATAAAGGTATTGAAACTAGTTAAAAATTCAGATGCTTAGTTTGCTGACAATATCAAGTCTTTCTTCTAGAAGAGAGGTGAGTACCCATGAAAAAAACCTTGTGATATGGCTTTTTATTGTGTGTAATACTTGCTTACTGCACTACTGGATGTTATGTCTTATAAATATAAGATTTACAATTTTAAGAACTGTTTAAAATACGTTGGTATAGATACTAAAAATAAAGTTACTTATTCACTTAGCTCAGTACTGTCACCTTTTCTTTCCTAATGCCTAAATTACACCCTCTCAGCTGTTGTGAAGTCATATTTTGCAATAGAGTTTGTCTCCTCTGTCTAGTAAAATAAAAATAGTACAGGAATTCTTCATTAAACATGAATTACATGCCATATGCATTATACATAAAAGAAGGTCAAATACAGTGTGTATGAACAAGAAGTGACAAAGAAGGGTAATACAAGCAGAAGAGTGCCAGCAGGAAAACCAAAAAGAAAACTAAAACACAAGGGGAAAACCCAGGATGCATAGATGAAAAACTTTTTGATTCTAAGTCTTCTCATTTGCAACATCCATTCCCCAAAGTAGACAAAATTTCAAGTGTTAGAAAATTGTTAGGTGAAATTATCCTTTACATATGGAAGTCTCCACAGATTAAGAAACAGCACACAGATACTGAGCTGACTGAAGAGATAAGACTGACAAGTTAAAATAAAAACTTTAATACAAATATAACCTTATAGATATTTTTTAATGAAAGTTTCAAAGTCTTAAAAGTGATACTTCTTCTAACAGACAGAACTTACACAAACCTATTTTTGACTCAGTATTTTCTAAATTCTACTGAAAAAATGAGTACTTGATCTACTTGACTCCTCTCAAAGTTTGCAGTCTTTCTGTTATTGTAAAGAACAGAGAATAAAGAGAAGTTTAATATTCTCAAAAAGATTTTTCTAAGAATACATTTAAAATAGCGGGATAATTGGTAGATGAGGCTGTAGCAAGAGTGTATTTTCAAAAACAGCCATATTTAATGTTTTCAAAACTCATTCATTATATTTTGAATTTGCTTCACAGGAAAAGAGTGAGGTTTTTTTATTTTGGCCCTTTTTATTCTTCTACTCCTGTCTGACAATCAAAATATTCAATTATAAAAACTTATTACATCACATTTGACTTATTTAATAGCAGAACATGAACTTAAGCTTTGAAAGATTGTATTGGTTATACTACAACTGCTGCTTGATTTTCATGAATTTTGCAGAAGTTATTGGAATGTAATGATAACTTTCAGTCCTCTATCAGATCTACTTTGGTGTATTTGGTAACCGTTCTTACTCTATCGTGGGGCAATGGAGCTCAGCAGAAAACCTTTTGTTGAATTCAATGAATGTTGAATTGGGTATTATATATGGAGTGGACTACCTATCTGTTTATTTTTCAGAATATAAGTATTTCTTGCAACAGATAGGTATATTTTTAAAGGTGTAGCAAGGATCATCGTTCTTGGTCACTAGATGTTGACATAAGAATATTTCACTCAAAAGAGATAAAGAAAATAGTCATAACACTTCAAGGAATCAAGAAGCTCATTTTCTCAAGTTATGCCATTTGGTGGCAGTTTGGGCAACATTATGAGCATTAAAACACATAGAGGAGGCTATGTATGAAAACTTAGAAGCAGAAATTGCTTCCGACCTGGAGTTAACTGCAAAGATTAGCAAGCAACTAAGTAACATCTTAACATTAGCTCCTAGTCTTTATAATCTGATGGTTCCATTTTTCTCATTAAAAACAACTGAGTGGCGTTAAGACATACAACCATATACTTTAGGTAACTTAGCATCTGTGAATTTGTAAACCAAAACTAGTTGTCTGTTCCTCCCACTAAATAACACATGAGCAGTCACTGCAGGTCATAAAGCTCTGTAGACATCACTTTTGTTTATTAAACAGTACACTCAATACCTGGAATGGTGTGCCTTTTGCTAACTTTTAGACAGGAATTTTAATCCTGAGTTCATAGTAGTAAGAGCATAAAAGAAAATTCTCTATTCAAAAGAAATTATGTCAACAATGGACAAGGAACTGTTAGTAAAGAAATAACTTTGATATGACTGCTATAATGCCAGCCATAATGGGTCAGTAGTACCTCCAGGAAGCAGTTACATTCACAAGATGAGGAGCTGGAGTTTGGTGGATTATGAGTTAACTTGAAGGCTCATCTACTTAAACCATTTTTGAACCAGGAGAACATACAACCCTAACTACTCCTTATGATGGTAGATTGTAATCCAGCAAAATGCTTTGAGATTAGGAATGTTTTAAAGAATATTGTATACTCAAAGAAAAATTAAATGTATTTCACAAATGGAGCCTGAAAAAATGTTATCTTTCCTGCTTGGAAAGGATTGCAACAGAGAATATAGATGTTATTAACTTCTGCTTAATTGCAGAAAGGAATAGAAAGGAATTTTCTTCTCATAAAACACCTTTGAGGAATACTGATTTATTCACAGTATTATACAGTCATTAGTTCAACTTGGGGCATTATGAACCAGCTGAGCAGGCAACAGGCAGTCTTTTCTGAATACATGAAGAATTTTGAGCTGAAGAGGGCTTTTATAAATATGTAATGCTTAAACTGAGAACGCCTAGGTATTTCATCATGACAACAAGGTATTTATGTATTTTATTTCCCTGTCTCCTTCATACTCTTCAATATTTCTTCTTTTTTACTGAATAAAATTGATTCTGCTGCCATAGAGAAGAAATCACCAGTCCCAGTGGAGAGGTGTAGAATGAGAGATGTGAGTCCTTAACTAACTTTTTAACATCCACACGTGTTCATGGTTAGAATAATAAACAGATGCAGATATCCTTTCCTATACTTCAAAAGGTTGTAGGTGTCTAATAGAAGGAAGAAGCAAAAGACTTATGCTATCTGAATTGACAGAAATACTTCTGAAGAAAAATGTCCTTCGACTAGCCCTTCCTTCTGATATCACAGTTCCATAGTTATATCTGACACCACAGAGGATCAAACAGTCGTACCCGAACATTAGGCCTGTCTTTTTTGCCTGGTTCTCTGCTAGTTTCTTTGTATATCTAAACATAGTATTTAAACCGTTTAGTGGGTACAAGTTTTGGGAAAAAGAAAAAATCTTCTATATATATTGTGAGAAGGGAAGTAATCTGCTGGGAAATGTTGTCTAGAGAGCCAGAAAAAAAACAGAAATATCCTGTCTTATTCATAAACGTAGATTTCCTGGAGTAGGCCTCTGCATACAAGCAGATCACAGAAATGATCTGCTCAGAAGATAAAGACAGCAGAATTAGACAGTCTATAGACATTTTACAGAGTACATAGACTGAACAGGATAGGAAAAGTTTAGAAACTAGATGCAGGTATAGGTTAATAACACAAAACTGGTGAAGTTTTGTATTATGACTTTTAAAATACACAAGTGCTTTGTCTTTCTTTCAGTCTCTGCATCACACTAAGCATATTGTCATATATCTCTCTGGGGAGATCTTATTGCAACCTTCCATTACCTAAAGGGGGCCCACAAGAAATCTAGAGAGGGACTGCTTACAACAGCAGGTAGTGCTAGGATGAGAGGTAATGGGTGTAAGCTAAAAGAGGGGAGATTTAGATTAGATATTTGGAAAAAAATCTTTACTGGGAGAGTGGTGAGGCACTGGAACAGGCTGCCCAGAGAAATTGTGGCTGCCCCCTCCCTGGCAGTGTTCAAGGCCAGGCTGGATGGGGCTTTGGGCAGCCTGGTCTAGTGGAGGGTGTCCCTGCCCATGGCAGGGGGGTTGGAACTAGATGATATTTGAGGTCCCTTCCAACCCAAACCATTCTCTGATTCTATGAAGGGAAGTCATTAAAAAGAATAATGTCTAAAAAGGAGAATGTAGATCAGAGGCAAAGAAAGCTTCTTTGCCAATTTCCCTTTTCTTTTTTTTCTTTAAGCCCTTTTTTTGCTCTGTTCTAAAGCAAAGGACATACTTGGTATTCAGGGGGAAAAAAAAAAAAGAAGAAAAAAAGCATAAAAATAGTTCAGTGGAGCCAATTTTAAAAAAGTGAGTTAGGAGTCCTTTGTTTCTTGATTATTTTTTTTTTTTCCAACCTGTTTCCCATTTTATTTTTACCCATCAGATGGGTTATTTTGGGCTTTTTTTGTACTTTGTTGACTAGTACTTTGACTATATAAAGCGAGATATTACGGGAATTAAGTTTGAGATATAATAGAAGAGAAACATCTGTCTTCAGTAAAAGTAGAAAACTAAACACAGCAGTTGTTTTCACAGTTTAATTTCATTCACGTTTTATCTGGAACCTTATGTTAAATATGTTTGTCTTGGAACATGCCTTATGCAATGCATCTGAGTTATCTTACTTGGTACATCCTCCCCTAATGAGTATCTCTTCTACATATGTGGGATATTAACATTGACAAATGTCTGTCTAACAAGGGATCTGTTAAACTCTGTTTAAGGATGTTCAGTTTCTACAGCAACTTTGGGACAATAGGAATATATATGACATATTTTGGATATTAAAATCTAATAGTTTGCCTTTGAGGACACAAATTTCAAGTATCAGTTGAGCTTTGTATTAGTGGAAGCATGGCATTATGACTAGGCAACAATTTGAGGTGATTGTTATTTTGACTGAGATAGGGCATTGTCCACACTTATTAACTGTAATCAGGCTATCACAGTATAAAGGCCTTTTCATTTAGAATAACACATTCTTAATTTTTAAGCACAAAGTTAAATCATTGCTGAATCAAATTCTCATTGTATCTAAAATTTTTTTGAATTTTGAGAAAGTCACTTTATCTGAAAAGTACTGTGGCACTGTAGTGCCACAACTAAAGTTGAGAAAGTCTAACAAAGGGATGGGAAAGTACCTGTGTATGATCTAGCTAAAGTGAATGTAGAAGCAGTCTTCAGTCAAAACAGTGTCAGGAATAGACTAGTAAATCAACTCTTACGGCTCTGCTTGAATGACATGGAGGAGTTGGCACCCACACCAGGAAGGCCATCTTCCCCTCTTCCCACAAAAAAAAAGGCAAAGAATAGTAAAGTGTAGGTTACGGGGCTATTTTTCCTAAGAAATAAATGGAAAATAAAAATGGAGGTTTATTTATTAGTGTTACAGGAAGAGTCTGATCTTTTGTTTTGTTTACATTTGCTAAGTTATTCAAGTTGCTTACAAGATATAAAAAATGTCTGAAAATAAATTACGGTGTTGATAGGGAAGCTAACAATGTGTACCATAGTCTCTTGAGGGTTATATGCTTAGAAATGACAACAGAAAGGATGTGCTTCGAATTTGGCAGGTATGTAAAGGTGAGAGGTGAAGAAGGAACCATGCAAGTACAATAATGCAACAAGGTCTATCCAGAAGACACCTGATGTGGTGAACTAAGCACACAACTGTATATCCATTCTGTGTGCGTAATAAGGCAAGACAGAAATAGTTTTCAGTGATGTTTAAGGAATGAGCAAGTTTCAGGAGAATCATTGAATACAACACTAAGGCTTGACCAGAAGGAAATGACTGGACCCTATAGGCAGAGCAGTCACACTCTGTAGCAAAAAGAGCATCCCTGTGGACCTGGAGTGGAAAACTATAGAAAACTCTAAACTTCACTTTTTTGAAGGTGAATCAATTTAGATAAGATTTGATATTGAGAATATCTAAAAAGAACTTCTAAATTAATGTCATCCTCAGTGGTAGTAAGTATATATCTGTGCTACAACCTCAGCACTATTCGCATTCTTCCTAGAGCTCTTTAATATTAAACTCCAAAGCAGAAATAACAGAGATGCAGAGGATGTTTTACATTCCAGTGTAAAATCAGTCACTATGGAAACTACTTGAGCAATGTTAGAAAGTCCTAGTTACAATTATGTTAATACCAATTCAGAGGGGACATTACATCTTCAATCTCTTCCTATTAAATATAGTTGCAACACTATTAGAATCTGTGTGCCTGTAAGAGGGGTTGGACATGTTGATTTATATGAATTGCATCATAACATCAATAAATGTTTGGAAGCAGATCCTTTGGGGGGGGGGCGGTATTTTCACACTCTTACACTTCATGCATAATCTGAAAAGTCAGAAATTTCTGGTAAAGTCACTGCAGTGTGTTAAATATGTCTGAACTGGAGAAGAACTGCAAATGTAATGTGAAAGCTTTAGACAAAAATCCACTGTGACTCAAGAGGTCAATACAATTTCAGGTAATTGTATTAAGTGGGCCATACTCTGGGTGTTGAATTCAGGACACTTCAGGTCTTGTATCAGGATATTTGGTTTAAAATTTTGTTCATTTATTTAAAATATTTTATTAAGTGAATTTCTGTGAATTCATACTTAGCTTTTGACTCCAAATTACCATAATTTTTAAAACTTTTTTTTTATATGATCAGTTTCAAATTTTTCAGTCTTAGAGAGCTGAATTCTAATTTTTGTCCCTTGATATAGCAAATAAAAGTCAGTCTTTCTCCTTTACATTTGGGTAATATTTAGTTCTTAATATGGTAATAAAGAGCAGGGGAGAAAGAAGTGAGTGAAATAAGATTAATTATTAAAACATTCTGACCTTAAAGAGACTTTACTTTTTGAAAAATCTGTTCTGGGAAAACCAGTTGGCTCTGCCTAAAAAATCTAGCATTCATGAATGCTATGTTCAGAAAAAAAACCCCACGTTTTAGCGTGGAAGAAAATGAGATACTTGTGATGTTAATTGTATCTAGAATATAACAAAAGTCTCCAAACTGTTCATTATTTCTTCTCCCTCCTTTCCTCAAATCTGTTCTGTTTCTAGGTAATATGATTAGTAATGACTGAGAACACTGTTGCTTAAACATTTTTAGGGATCTTCTGAAAATATTGCAGAGTATTTACATGAATGACTATTATGTATAAAAGTAAAATTTCTCATTTTATTATAATTACTTTAAACATTCAGTTATATCTCCAGGGTAAACATCCTTCAAGTAACAAACCTTAGTAAAATTTTCAGTATTACTGCAATAGAACCAAGTTCTCTGATATCCTATTCCAAAAGAATACAGTAGAAGAAGCTCAGTAAGACTTCATAGTGGGAGACACAGCTGCTTTCTGCTGGGTGGTAGGGAAGACCTGTACTAATAATAGATTGTTTGGTCTCGATAATTGAAGTATACATTTAAAAACTAGAGAATCTGAATGTCTCAGCCTGTAAAATTAGAAATCCAAAGCAAATATTTTCATCAGACTTGGAACAAACAGTAGGGTTCGTATTGTGGTTTAACCCAGCTGGCAGCTAAAACAACCACACAGCCATTCATTTGCTCACTGTGTCCCCATGGTGGGATGGGGTACAGAATCAAAAAAAAAGTAAAACTCATGGGTTGAGATAAAAACAGTTTAATAAGACAGGAAAGGAAGATGATGATGATGATAAAAGAATATACAAAACAAATTATGCACAGCATAGCTGCTCACAGCCTACTGACTGATGCCCAGCTCGTTCCCAAGCTGCAGCCCTTCCCAACCAACTCCCCCCAGTTTATGTACTGAGCATGATGTCATATGGTGTCGAATATCCCTCTGACCAGCTTGCCTCCTCCCAGTGTACCAGCTAATAGGAAGAAAATTAACTCTGTTCCAGCTGAAACCAGGACAGTTCACAAACAGTCATCTTTAGCAGGGTATATTTCACTATAGGAAAAGCAAGCAGAATAAAATAGTTTATTAAAGTGAAAGACACTTATCAAATAGTACAGAACTGTAGTCAGAACAGTTGCACCCCTCATCATAGCCATTCCATAATTATACTTGCCTTTATGCCAAAAAAATTGTGCTTTTGAAAAATACTTTTCCTTACCATGCAACTGACTTGTGATCCCATGATTACACAAAAAAGATCTGGAAAATGAGAAAAACAAAATTCTTCCTGCTTCAAGAATGTAACATAATGTAATTGCACTGACTCTTAAGTAAATTTTACTTTGGTACTGGGAAGCACACCTAAAGTGCCTACTGGCACATAGTGCCATCACAACAAGCATAAAGTAAGGTGGATGATTTCAGTGCCTGTTTAACAAATGTTTAAAAAAATCACTTATTGTGCCACAGGTAGTGGTTTTCCTATAATGCACCCAAAAAGGACTTTTAAAATGCATAAGTGCTTCATCTTTCTTTCAGTAACTGCATCATACTAAGCCTATTGTCACACTGTTTGGTTTTGAAGTGTCTAACTAGTCTGATATTTTCAAAAGAAATATTTCATTGTTCTGTGCTGAGTTATTTGCTCACTAAACCCATCTCAGCTTCACCATGTGGTGGAATTTTTCTCCTTAAATCTTAAAATAACTTTCAGTCTGATGTGCTGTTGGCCCTAACTGACTTCCATAGAGATGGGAAAACAATGCTGTACTTAAGATGAGAGGAGCTAATAGATTTTTTTCAAATATTGCCTTGAAAATAGAAAAAAAATGGAGCCTAATGAGCAGAAACAGCACTCTTCTACAGCTTACTCACTTGCTCTTGTTGGCTTACTCCTTGATATGTTGAAATGCTCAGTTACATATCTTAGATTCTATACTGAGTGTAGGTTATGATCTTTTGAGATCCTTCTAATGCTTGTGAAGCTGAGAACTTTAATTAAATGTCTAGACTGTGGGACTATATGTAAGAGATATACCTTCCTGACACTTGAAGAATGCAGGTGTAGACAAGGAATGCAGAGATAGAGTTATAAAAATAAAGAATAAGTGCACAAGTGCATCTGAACTTGTAGTTGTTCAAGATGCTCTTTTCTAAATGTTGCTAGGTATATATAGCATGGTTACAAGGTAATTGGCACATGAGATCCATGTGAGATGGAGTCTAGTTTTCCTTTCCTTTGGCAGTCTTTGGGGACTGACATCTTAAGCAGACGTGACTTAATTTGTTTCTTCCAGGCAAGTTCCTTCACCAGGAACTGTTGAAAATTTCTTTTATCTTTTCCCAGGCTTTCTGCTTGTGTGTCTTCTCTGTCTATATGTCTCCATCTAAATGTTCTATTTGGAAAATTTTTATTCCTCAAGAGCCTTCCTAAGATATGGAGGGGAAATAAAAGGCTTATCTTCTTACTTTTAAATAAATGCCTAGTTCATGTACAGTAGAGACAAAGAGGAGAAAATGGATTTGTCAAGTGTGTTAGGAATAAAACAAACCTTGTCAGTTCTTACACAATATTCTTCTAAAACTTGTGCAGTGAACGGACTGAACTACCAATTTCTGGTATCATTATTAGAAATGTTTATGAAAGACAAATTCTCTACAGAAGTTTTCATAACACCTACAAGAACACCCATAACAATGTCATGTGTATTAAAAAGTTTCCATTACTTTGCAATATCAGTAAAACCATCAACAAATCACCTCAATTTGACAATGGTCAAAATAATGCTGTGATGTTCGGCCATATATTCTAGGTCCTTCAGATTCCAATTTTGTTACATTTGACATTAGATAGAAACCTTACATAAAACTTCATCTAGTGACACTACAAAAGGAATGGAAAGTGCTCTGAATAAAAAGTACTTCTCAAGACAAATCAGTTCATTTTTAGGTTGTTGTTTGCTTACTTTTAGCTCTGGAAGCCGTTATTTGAATGGTGTATTGTAGCACTATACCTCTGAATATTTGTATCTTTTTTAGCAAATATGCCTAATTTAATGCTATGTGTTCAATTTTACTTTTAAATGCAATAGCAGAGAGATGTTGACTGAGGTTCACCTCAGTTTTGTTGGTCTAAGCTCAGATTTGTAAGTACCTAGTATCTTCATAAATCCAGATCAGAACTGACATATTCTATTAGAGCATATAACAAACATTTTCTGAATTCAAATCTGAGAATATCTTCCATTCACCTCATGTTCTTACTACCAGATTCACAGAAATAATGCCTTTACAGCTCCCTTCTAGGATTAATGGGTGATGGGGCAATTATAAAACATCCTTTCAGCTTTTGAAGGCTGAAGGAAGTAAAACATTGAGGATGCAGACTAGACCTGTAAAGTGTGACAGCTCATGTGGCCTAGGCAAGCCAATTTTTTGTTCTGCTGCCCAAAAAGAGACGGTAGCTGTTTTCCATCTCATAGAGTTGACAGAGAGTAGTCAGCACATATTTACCTCCTGGTTGTAGCCATTAAACAGTACTTGTGCTCTTTTGCTGACAAGACTCATGTATGGAAAGTCTGTGGACAGAGAGGTGTTAGAGAGAGCACTGTGCTGTCCACCACTGATAAGCTGAAGGTTTTAGTGGACCCCCAAACTGCTTGAGATGAGACTGTTCATCAGGATCATAGACCATCAAAAAGACCATTACCAAGTATGGAAATTTTACATCTCTCGTGACCCTGCCTTTTTGTCTGTTTCGAAGGCATGTTCTTTCTTAAAGAGAGCTTGGCCAGCTTTACAAGACCAGAGTGTGAGCTCATGGGACCATCCCTTAATGCTGCCACTGAAGCTAGATGAATGATGAGGCATTGTACCCTGCTGGCAGTCTGGAGACTCATGAGTGCTAAAGACTGGACCAGCCTTCTCTTCTTAGAAGTCAGAAAGGCAGTCAAAGCAGACCTAGATTCTATCTACTCAAATATCAAGTTCTTAAAGAGCTCTACCACCTTATACCTATTTCTTTTTTCTGTCTCCTATGCCCTTTTAATACTGGATAGGAAGAGAGTATGATATATACTCCAGATTCCTGTATTGTAACTTCTATTTCCAGTATAAATTTGATTTTCCAACTTATGTTTTCCAAATTTATGCTTGCATTTTTGTTGTAATACCCAAGTTTTGAAATACACAAATCAACTTATTCTTGCTCTATGCTGCTTGATTTGTGAGTGAACTACAGTTGTTGCATGCTTGAATTAGCTAATAGAAAAAAATTATTTAGTATAGTTAGTCTCACTAGTACCACCTGCCAATGCCTCTCCTGCTGCACAAATCAGATATGCTAAGTGAGCAAGTAAGAGATTTCTCACTACATGCATAAACCCATGGCAGTGCAATCCTAATAAAACTGCTGGCCAGTGTCATGTGGCATGAATGGCAGATAAATTGGTAGTGGTTTACAAGCCCATTGTGTGCTGTTTTCTGAAAACTGGCTGTAAAACAGCAATGCACTGCATTGGAATTCTTTGAGATGGACTCTGTACATCTGCAGGGGTTTCTGTTCTGCAAAGAGGCAGGCAAACAGTCTCTGGAACACCAGTGCTGGGTCATCAGCTGCTCCTCTGAGTCAGGAAATAAAAAAAGGCAGGATGCTTTAAAGTGAAAAGGAATAGCTTTTCACAATCCACTGCTGTAGAACACCAAAAACATATAATTCATATGATTCCTATAAACTGACCCAAAAAGCTAGTGAAATGCTCAAATGAGCCTTAGTGTTATATTGTTGGTCTTGGGACACATTTTGTGCTTTTGCTATATGCTCTTGAAGTACAAGACAAATAGATGGAAGCAGTGTCTACCCCTCTTGAAAACAGATGATCACCTTGTGTTAAAGGTCCTTCTGTTATAAAACATTGTCCCATTGCAACATGTTTCAGCATTACAGATTGCCCATCATTTTTTAATAGGTCATTCGAACTTGTCATCATCCTCTTTGCACTCAGAAATGGCAGTAACTTTCTATTGTTTCCCTGCAATAGTGAATACTGAATTATATGGTGGTATCTTTTAATTCTATTTTAAAGTTTGAACTAGTGGAAACAAGTGCTTTTTCAGGATATTAAGTTCACTAGCAAAAAACAGGAAGGTGAGACTGCTTACAATGCATTTATTGCCATAGCCATTAAATGACTGTGGTACTGGGAAGGAAGGAAGGAAGGAAGAGAATTCATCCGCATTAACTGTTGTTCAATTTGCCTTTACTTCATAGTATCAAACAACATATAAAGGGTTAGAAATACATTGCAGTAGTACATTTAACTGAAATTCAACAATTTTTTGACAGTAAAAAAGGAGAGAGAACATGGCCTTAATTTGATAATGAGCCGTGACAGAATTTAAAGTTTCTCTGTTGCTATGTAATCAGTCTCACTTATTCCTGTTACTTTATACTTGCCTCTTCTCCTTGTCATTCGCATATGGTAAATGGAAACTGCACAGTTTTGAGTGTTATAAACCAATTCTATTTCCTTTTATTTTGCTTTTTCTCCAAACTTTTACTTTTCCAACGGAAAACCATCTTCCCCTCTACTGTAATACAGTTTGGAGCAGAAGAATTCCCTGGTGCAAGAATGAGTAGGCATCTGCTAATACCGGTGCTGTTCTTAAACAGCCATGGGTGCACTCAGAGAAGAAAATTTCTTTCAAATCATTCTGCATATTTCTTTTCCCACCTCTTTAACAGTTCACTGCTTCACATCTAGCCAATGCCTCTGCAGAAAGCTTTTGAAAGCATTTTAAATTGTGCTTTCAGTAATATTAAAACCTTGGAACGTCCTGGACTGCAGCTTTGTCAGATTGGAAACTGAAAATGCCATCATGTTGTTAAAGCATTTCATTATATTTGAACTGTTATAGCTTTTGAATGAAAGTCGCAGTGCTACCTATAAAGGTGTATATCTATCTTGCGAGATGGCAGCTCTTACTGTCATTGTCTGATTCTGCTGCTTTTAACTTGCTTGTTTTAGCTGCAGATTATAAGCTTATGACAAATAAAAAAAATGAAAAATAAATTAATATCATGAGATGCGTTTCAGGTATCCCTGACGAAGCATAGCAAAACTATTCAGAATACTCACATTATTTTTTTTTTTTCTCCCATGACTGAGTGCTCATGGCTGTAAAGGTCAAAGTATTTGCAAAACTTGAAGGTAAAAATCCTGTATTCGGTTCCAAGACTTTGCCATGTTTTGTAATCTTATAAATTAGTGAATTCACACTACTGTTGAAGTGATTTTTAGTTTTTATCTAAAACTGCTGTTACTAAATTCTTGTGTTAAAAAATTATATTTGTTCAACTGCTTGGGATAAAAAGACACATTTTTTTCCTTTAGGACTCTGCTGAATGACTGTGATGTAAAATCCCCAATGAGTTTATTTTCAGTAAATAACTTCAGACTCTTTGCAGATACTGATTCCTTAATTGAAAATATTTTAAGTTTCACTTAAGTCTTGTGTTGTTTTATACATGCAAAGTAAAATGATCAACAATTCAATTGATAATTTTGTAATTTTTGTATCTTTATGTCAAAACTGAGGTCCACAAGTGTATCCTGAAAGAGTTTGGGAAACTGGCATGTCTACCTAATGGAACACGTATAGAATTGCACCTGAAACGATCAAACAACTTTGAAAACAGCCTCAGGCAGAGTGTATTGCAGTGACCTAATTCTGGATGATTGTGTACACAGGAGGATATAAGGTGGTATGTACTGCTATTTTTTGACGTCTTTGAAAAGAAACATGGCAGAACATGCTCTTTACCAGGAAAATAAATAGTATGCTCACATGATTCAGACTAACAACGAAAGTGAATGAGACATGAACGTAGTGATAGTTCCCTTTTTATCATCTTCCAGCAAGTTGTGAATCAGGTACTTCATGAATCAGATGTCATCTCTTTGCATTTAATAGGCCAAGATAGATTTTTTTTTTTTTTTTACTGTTAATTTTCTTGTTTTCTGGATCCATGTCATCATTTACATCTGTGATACTGTCTACTTATATGTTGAATGAAGAAATACATGTTTATTTTCAATTTGTCTCCTGTTAGTTTGCCTTGATGCCCTCTTTTACTCATACTGTAAAAGACAGTCAGTAATCATCCCCTCTTCAGGTTACTGTCCTGCCCCTGATGATTTTATAATCAATTATGGCATTTTCTTTGTCATCTTTTTACTTTGTGAGAGCTCTTGTCCCTTTAGTAGCTGTTCACAGAGAGACATTATGGACTTTTTTGGGTCTTTATTGCCCTTTTCTGCATTTTTTTTTTTCCTGCTGTCACTCTTGAAGATGGGAAATTTTAAAGAATGTCATTTAAATATTTGGGGGTTGGTTTGTTTTCCTTACCAATAATTCTTAATATTCAATATAATTTTTGACTGTTTTTCACTGCAAGTGTAAGACAGAAATGTGGTAGCTTAAACTTTACAAGGCAGATGAAGAAGATAAGGTGCACATGATCATAAATTGTTTGATGTGTGTTAGTTGCAGTCTGAGATGTTATCCCGGATTTATATTATGTTGGGTAGGAATTAATATGAGGAATTTACAAGAAGCATATGAAGAGAGCTTTTGCATTAGTGCAAACAACACATATGAATATTTATGCTACCTTATAATGTTTCCTCACTGCGATGTATCAGCTTGCTAAATGCTTGGGGTTGGTCAGTGCACAGTTTTTGCCATTTACTTTTGCAGGCAGGAATAGCACACAGCTAGACTGAAATGTGTATTCATACTAAGGAATAATTACAGATGCTAAGATGCACCCCAAAAACCAAGACTGTTGTAAGAGCTGTAGATAATATGGGCCAAATTACTTTGATAGAAGCAATGTTTCTGATGCTAAGCCGGAGGGCTAGGATGATGATCAGAGATAAATGTTTTTATAGAAGCTTGACTACAAACCTCACAAAATTTGAGGAAATTATTGTTAAGTACACTAATTTCTTATGGGTTTGGGGTTTTGGGGATATCTATATATTGATTAACCTTTTCTTAAAGGTAGGGGTTTGGGTTTGTTTGGGTTTGGGGTTGGTATGTTGTTGTGGTTTTTTGGTTCTGTGGTTTTGTTTTTTTTCCCCCTGAAGAATTTATCTTTAAATTTTCCTCAGGCACAAGGGTAGTTTGGGCTGTCTGGGAGATTTGCATTTCACCTTCAGCCTGAGTCAGAGCATCTGTCATTTGGCAAAGAGAAGCACCTCTCCTGGAAACTCTCATAAGCTCTGGAGGAGACAGGTGTTGAAAGAGGCTTTTACATGATTTTTTTTTTTTCCCTTCTACGACTGATGGTGCTTTTTTCCATATTTAAAACTTGGCTCCAAGAAGGAAGAAAATTTATTTTGTATTTTTCTCCTTTTGTAACAGTTTCAAAATGGCTTTATTGTTGATGCTCTGTTTACAGGAGGCAACACAAAGTCTGTTACAGTACCTTTCACAATTTAGGAAAAGATAGCTCAAAATCAAAACCAAACATACAGTTTTCTGTCGCGTCTTCTCCTAAGCATGCTAGACAGAAGGCTGTGTGAGGCCAGTGAGCACAGTAAAACAAATCTCTTACACATGCTATTGCTGGAGTGTGAAAGAAAAGGATCACAAATTTTTCCTCCTACTCATCTGTTAGCTAACTGGCACAGAAGCAGCAATATTGTAGCTGGACAGGGTGTTCAGTACTTTTAAAAAGCTCAGTAGATTATAAAATCCCTTAGTAGTGTCCATGGAATATATTTTTGCCTCTTTATTTCTGAAGTGTAAGATGCATGTGGACAGACCATCTTATTTCTACTCCTGGCTTTTGCTCAGCTGTAAATTTTTGTTCTCATTCTACACTCCCACAATTAATTTGTGTATATATGATACACAAATTATATTTATATATATTTGTATACATAGACATTTAAAGTTCAACACCATTAACTCTGCAATATTTGTCTAAGCTATTAAGATTCAGAAATCTTAACCTACAAAATGTATTAGTTTGCTAGGGAATGTTTACAACTCATGTTCAAATCAATTCTTCCTTAAAACTCATCACAGTAAAGTAACAAGCTTTGAATATTTCAAAACTAGGTCAACTCACTCTAGATTAACTTGCCCTTCAATTGGTCTTAACATCATCCATTTTTTTATTTTTATTTTTTTTTTAATGAACCTGAAATTGAGAATTGCAAGTAGTAAAAGATATACAGACAGATTGGAAGGATTTGCATTCATACTATTTCTAAGACAGAGATATATTCACTCATGTAAAGTAACTAAGTGTGATGAAATGAATGCTACAATTTTTAAAAATGCATTATGTCCTTGAAAACTTTCTGTAAGTAAATTGATTGTCTGCAACTAACAACATACATTTCAGAAACAGAATATGGGTTGGGTTTGGGGGGGGGGAGTGTTTGTTTGTTTGTGTTTTTTTAAATCTGTATCTAGTTCACTTAGGAAAAAAAAACATTCAAACTACCAGGGAACTCTTTTAATATTCTGTTAAAAAAAATATTTTTTTTTAAATTTCTAGATTTCACATTAATCTGATTTTAGTAAACAGTAGTAGAGGTTGCAAGGGTCATTTAAGCATAAAAATCAGATGTAACAATTTACAGGTTCCATCTTGCTCCGATCTTGAGTAGTTTGTAAACTCAGTACTTACATTCTCCCTTTATCATTTACCAGGCTGGACAAAATTGTGGGGTTTTTTTTGTTGTTGTTGTTTTTTGTTTGTTTGTTTTGTTTTGTTTTGCACTGAGTTGTTCTCTCCTTATTCTGTGGTAGCTCTTGCAGAAGTAAAGACTGCTTCATACTGTATAAAGGTAAATGACTTCAAATGAATGAGGCAGACCACAAAAATCATGAAGAATGGTGCATTAAATGAAATGCACTGTTAAGTTAAGAGTACACAGTCATCATTTTCCCATAGAGAAATATCTTCAATTCAGAATCTTCTTTAAAAGGAGAAAAATGTGCTAAAAGTAGTTGGTGTTCGATTGTCTTGATTATCCTGTTGGATGATCATACAGATGATACCAAACCACCTCTATAGGCAAGCAAATAAGAAATTCTGTCTTCTGTAAAGTGAAAACTCTTCCGTACAGGAGAAAGCATTGAAACGTCCACTTCAGAGACTAAGATGTTTTAGCTGATAGATCATGACGTTATCTCAGTGCTAAGGAAAAAAGATTGTTCTCTCTTTTCTGAGGTAAAGTCCTTAAATTTAGTCCTTTAAATTTTTTTTGACTCAAACTGAGCTACTATAAATAATAAAAAATTTATGTGTGTATTTCATATGAATGTATTCTCAGTTACAACATTTCTGAAGGATGCATTAGAGATTTTAATGTTTAAACACTTTCCACATAATTAATGTGCATGCACACACATACTTAAATTTATAAATCCATTCCCTTTATCATGGCCTCAATTTAAGAAAGTATTAAGGTTTGTTAGTTAATTGGAGGGAATAGCAATAATTTACAGGCTGATATACATCAGAATTCAAAAAGTTGGAATGGGTTAAATATTAAATTTGTATTTTAGTGTTACAAATTACCTAGTGGGAAAATTAATTACTGGAAAAATTAAACATTCTGCATAAACTGAAAAATATTCAGTTTGCTAATATTTTCCATAGAGCTATATTGTCAGCAGTTTTTAGGACTGAAAATGAACTGCAGCTCTCCTTCCATCCTCTTATTTGCAAGAAGGAGAAATTAAATAATGAAAAAAAAGAAAATAATATTACAGAGGGAAGAAAGAGGGAGGTAAGTTAAAACTGTTTCTTGAATTCTTTTTATTGATTTGCTTTTCTTAGATATGATGTATTTGGACAAGTTAAAAGGATTTATAGAATTCCTTGCCACCCTTGTTAGCACAGAATTCTTATAATGGTCACTTTGATTTTGACACTAAAAGGATATTATTATGATGATGATGATAGGTTACTGAGACAAGGGAAATAATATTTGTATGTAGAAAAGAAAAAAATCTACTTGACAATGAGGAATGAAAACTTCTATTATCTGTTTTTTTCTAATTGCTTTGCTTTGTTGTCTTTTTTTTTTTCAGGGAATGAGGGAAGATACCATTAACCTCTCTTTTTAAACCAGGAATTCTCAGAGAGTTCACAATATCTGTGCCTATAGCTCTAATTACATAAATCAACCTGGAGAATTTCCCATGGATAGGACAATCTTATATTTATCATATTTTGACTGATATCCATCAGGTATGTCTGTATGGCTCACTGTTTGTATGCTTATTTAAGACCAGGTTATTCCATCCTTAGTGGCAGTGATTGCACCCCAGTTTGTTGCTTTTACTTAAATATGTCCTATCTTTTGATCTGAAAGGTTTTTGATAGGAATAGGACAGAATCTGTTTGATAATTTGCAAACTGTTAGGGTCACAGAAATTCCTTCCAGGAATCCCTTCAGTGTTAGCCAAATCTATGGTGGTACCTAAATAATAGTAGAGCAGCCTGAATAGAAAAATTGCTTAGGCTAATTAATACACAAATTCTTTTTTTGTGGAATTTGGTAGCCCTTAATGAGCAACATCAGAACACAGCTGTCTAAGTCTAACAGGAAATTTTCAGGAGAGACTGCAATTATCCAGTTAGACTCTGGCTACCAAACCATTTAGTGAAAAGTTCCTCACAAGCCTCAGTGGCCTCACAGGTTTGAGATATCCACTTACACGTAGTAGAAAAGATAAAGTCCAACAATATGCTGCTTTCTTTTTCTCCCTTTGCAAAAGGATAAGTACAGACTGAGAGCAGAAGGTTTTTCACTAAGTCACCATGAGGAAAAAAGGCATAAACAAAAACGTAGGAGAGAAGGAAAGTTTTAAACCAAGAGAGTCTTTCTCACAGTCCTTTTTATCTAGACAAGAAGAGGTTTTCTGGAGATAGGACTTCTGAGGAAACAGACTATTGCATGAAATGACCTGGCTATCTATTCTTGTTCCATCACCTGTTTTAAACAGAAGAACAAGAAGAAGATTTTATCATCTTTGTCAAAACAGTCTCCTAGGTTTAGCTTTTGGGCTACGATAAATTGAGCAGTAAGACCTAATTCCAGAAAGAGTTTTCTCAGAGAGAAGCAGCACAGCCACTGCAGTCCTCTAGGTAGGATGCATTTTTCCTCCAGCTATAGCTGGGGCAAGGGCTAGACCCCAGTGCTTTCTCTTGGCCTCTCAGAAAGTGTAGAAAGGGTCTGAGAGGTTTTTCTGTAGTTCCCTATTTAACAAGTCCATATAGTATCTAAGCATGATCAGCCTATGCAAGTTTATCAGGGTAACCACATTTTGTTTCTTGAAAAATGCACACAAGAAAAACTTATAAAATATGAATTGTTTTTTAGTATTCACTGCCCATCTGCTAAATGCAGTCTTTTTAGATTGTAATAAGAGGATCTATTTTTTCCCCACCATTCCATTTCATTTGTCTCTCTACTTCTTTTCTTAATACGGTATCATATTTCTTCCAGTTTCTGTAGTCTCATTAGTACTACTAATATCTGAGATTTACTGCCCTCTTCATCTTTGCCGCACTAGGCAATTTAGAAGTTTCAACTTATTAGCTGTACCTAATTCATGAGAATCAAACTACTTTCTGTTACTTTTTGTCACCTTCCTTTTCTATTCTGTCTTGACAGAGAACTTTTCATATTTACTCTTCTAACTTGTCACTGTTGAAGACTTTCTTACTCGTTATGTACTCTTCTACTGAAGGCGACAAGTTGGAATGTAATTTGCATGAACTACTTTCAAGATTGGCTTCTAAACATGACAGTCTGTTGAGCTGCTGTCACAGGTAGAGTATTAATACTTTTTCCCATTAAAGGCACAAACTGTGGAGGAAGCACATAGAGGAGTGATGGGTCAGACTGGAGTGGTGAAGTTGCTTCCCTTATACTTCAACAAAGCAGAATGCTTTGGCAAAGCTATTGCTGTGACTGGGCAATATAAATGTTCAAAACAGGCAATTTTTTTTTTTTTTTTTCCAAATGTGCTGTCATGTCAGAGAATAATGACATAGAAAATAGACTTGCTAGAAGGGATAACTTTGTGGATATCAGGATGCCTCTGAGCTCAAGTGCTGCTTGTGAGATGCAGCCTCCAAAAGCAGTTATTGTGTCTGAAGTAATAGAGACTCACCAAAAGTCACTTTTGGCTACCAGTCCTACAAAAGAATAAGCACCCATTCTGTAGCAGTATCTTTCTGTCATGGTAAAGTCTATAGTTGAATCAAGTATGCTGTACTTGAGTCCAGTATGGCAGGTAGGGATATTTTTTAACCTGATTGTGAGCTAGCATAAAGCTTTTGTCACAATACATCCCTTCTGTGAAGAAGGGGGGCCCCAACAGCTTTGGTGGGAAGAAGATAGTTTAAAATGTTTGTACTCAGAAACCACCTTCTCTGCCTTTTGCTTCTGTCACGGTGGTGATGACCAACTCAAGCCCACATTTTCTTTCATCCTGGTTCACTGACCACAGATACACACACAATTTCGCTGTCAGCAAGTTTGGGTTAAGGAAGTAACAGCCAGACTGTGTGCATCACGAGATACTGTTGCCTGTGTTCTGCTGGTTTAACTGCTCAGTTACTGTGATCTCATCAGGTCCTTAATCTAAATTTAGAAAGAACATAAAATAAAAAAGTTTCTTTTTTTCAGCTACTACTATTACGTCTCTATTGTGTTAATCCTTTCATGTGTTCATGTGCACATTCTACAATATATTTACATTCCCCAAGGTGTTTTACTCAAGCCTGTTTTAAAAAGAAAGAACTCTTTTTGTCTGTCTCTTCTTTGAAATGCACAAAATCTTCTCAGTTTTCATGAACTGTTAGGAGTTGCTGAATCTGGCGGGATCCTGTCCACCCCAGCCTGACAGCTGGAAGACTACTGCCTTTCTCTGCCATCACATCCAGGCAGCAGCGAAGCTGAGCGTGTGTAAGCCCCCCCCCCTCCCCCAAAGTGGCTGGCCCAGTAACTGACCCCAAACCTGGGTCTCCTCCAGCTGCATGACCCTGGAAACCATGAGCCCTTGAGGACTGTGGTTCCAAGCCCCTTGCAGGTGCCTAGCTCCCTTAACCTTAAAGGCCTGCTAGTCATGCCTGAAGTTGGCTAGTGTTTGTACAAAGACGTGAAGAATAAAGACCTCACTCCCACGTGGCAGCTAGAAATGGGATTTAAAAAGAGTGGAGGACAGACTGCAGTGGTGAAAGGTAAGGCAGACAAACCTATAAACAACCTGCCTGTTTACACCCAGCGACTTTTATCCCCTTTCCCCTATATTTGCCCACATTTGTTCCTTTCTGATTATTATTGGATAAAATAGTATCAACCATGGATTTTTACTTAATATAATTTAATTCCAACTAACTGGCTGAAGATGAGCCAGCAGTGTGCCCACATGGCCAATAAGGCCAACAGCATCCTGGCTTGTATCAGGAATAGTGTGGCCAGCAGGACCAGGGAAGTGATCGCCCCCCTGTACTCAGCACTGGTGAGACCGCACCTCGAGTGCTGTGTTCAGTTTTGTG
>VXBL01001721.1:263818-282500 GCA_013400195.1 Aramus guarauna
GATGATCTTAAAGGTCTTTTCCAGTGTAAATGATTCTTATTCTACGAACCAAATATTGGGAAAAAAAAACCCACAACAAACCCTCTCAAAACGTTAAGAAAAACCACTTAAGTGAACCCCTTTCCTTCCCTTTCCCCAGGCTCAACTACAGTACAACAGCTCCCCTACCCCCTTCCTAGTCTCACCCTCCCTTGTGTTCACCACACATCACCCTCAAGCCCTCCTTGTCCCTTCAATGAGGCGATGAGCAGTGCAGGTGATCAGAGCATAATTGTTTCTTTCTGCCACTCCTTGCTGCTTACTTATTTCCCCCAGCTCCGGGAAGTCTCATTGTCTCTTTGGGGAAGAACCTCCCTTGCTGCCCTCTGACACGCAAATCATGTGGCCTAAGGGTATCTGAGGTCATTAGGATGGCTTTTTATTCCTAAAATGTTGGGACTTGTTCTGCAATTTCATTCAGATCATGCCTCGCTTAATGTATAGATAAAAATTATGATCTGTGTAATTAATTTTCTAGCTATGTAACTTACATGAGTAATTTATTGTTTGGTCATTCAAGAAACATATCCTTAAATGCACAATATCTTGTAAGTAAGACAGGGAATGTTCCAAAACTTCTTTCTCTCAGTAAGTGCATATAAGATTTATAGAAAGATTGCAGGATGGGACTTCTGAGGAGCAGCTAGCTTGGATTCTAAGTGATAGCACCAGTATGTAAGAGCAAAATGAATTTCATTATAAAGCACAGCCACAGTAGAGCAGCAGAAAGCAGACAAAGTAGAATTTCATAAAGAAAGGACAGCAGACAAAGAAATTGTAAAAGCATATAAATGCCAAATTATCCCTACAAACAATCCACTACTGGCAGCACTAGTAAATAGGGGAAGCAGGAAGCCTTACGATAATTTCTGTTGCAGATGAATTCAGCTAGAAATTTCTACCTTGCTCTCTATACTAAATAATGTATTTTGAAAAACTATTTTCTTTACTAAGATTCTAATACCGTGTTTTCAACTCTTTATGGGTCAGAACAGCCAGAGGATAGCTACACATGGAGATAAGTACTAATGCAGAAAAGGAACAAATTTGGCCTTTCTTTCCTGTCCTAGTTTTTTCTTTCTCTACAAGGTATATTTTGTTGACAATGACCATCTTTAAATTTGTTTCTACAGTTCACTGTTTGTACCTTATATTCCTCTGGGGACAGGTACTGAAATAAACTTTTAATGTTTCTCTTTGCTATAATTACCACCAAGCAACCTGATATAAGAGTTACTCTCACTTTCTTGGGGTTAACTTCTTCTCTGGATACTGTTCTTTTTGAAAGATTTCTTTTTCTTTTGAAATGATGTAGGCTTTGGTTCTTCTGGGTACTAATTAAACTGCATCTTGCTTTTGGTTGCATGAACATATTTTCACAGTGTGGTTGTTTATTAATTTGTAATATAATGTACTTAAATGATGACTGTTCACTACATACAGACATAATATTTTGAAAACAAAAAATGTGGCTCTTATGTTCTCTTTTCCAACTTTTGTTTGAAATAATTATCTCCCTTCTCTGAACACATCAGTCTTCACTTCTAAAATCTATTCTAATCCTGCTTCTTTTCATGATGCCTAAATTATGAACATACCGTATTTCAGGATCTTGATCAGAATACTAATGTGGATCACTGATGCCAGTTTGGACAATTATGAAAAAGGCATCACTTCATTAAACTGGATTATAGACCAAAGCTAAAAGTTTGATTTCAATGTAACAGAGCTCACTACATTACTTAAACATCAGGACTTTCAGTGTTAGCATAACTGATGATATTTAAGTGCAGGAGATTTTTTTTGTATTATTATTGGGAAATGGTTAAGGAAGATAGGCTAGTTCTCCACCTAGTTACCTAGCAGGCTTTATTTCCATTGCTTCCCCAAAAATCTCTGATCATAGCTGCAAAATTTTAATTTATTTTTGCCTTTCTGATGTTTGGAGGTATAGATCACTTATGGTAACACCTATGCAATTAGTTTTCATAAGGCTTTCTACACTCATTAAGTGTCTTGACATCCACTGCCTGGACACATCATCACCTTTAAAAAAAAAAGAATTGCACTTATATACTGTTGTGGTTTTACCCCAGCCAGCAGTGAGTACCATGCAGCCGCTCGATCACTCCCCCCTCCCCATCGGGATGGGGGAGAGAACTGGAAAAGTTAAAGTGAGAAAACTCGCAGGTTGAGATAAAGACAGTTTAACAGGTAAAGCAAAAGCCACATACACACAAGCAAGAAAAGCAAANAATTAACCCTCTCAGCTGAAACCAGGACATATACAAGAAGCAGAGTGTACAGGATGAAATAATAATAATAAAAATATAAATAAAAACATACCAGACCAACTATTACATTATAAAAAAAAAAATCAGTTTTCAAGTTCAGTCATGTGCCATCAGGGTTGTGAGGCAATCACAATAGTGCATAAAACTGCACATAAAAATATCACCCCATGCACACACCGACTAATGCATACATAACTAAAAAACCTTTCCACCCATATGGAGAGAAAGGCATGGCATCAATTTGCTCTTTTATCAATTTAATCAGATAATTAATTTACTCTAAGAGAGAATTGATACAAAATGCATGGACAGAAGATTTGCTTGGATTAGTCTTTAGATAGCATGACTTTGTGACTCATGGTTTCCCTACCTGTTGTCTTAGTGTGGCTCTTTAATAAAGAAGCATGCAAGCCCTAAGATCTGTTTAGAGGTATAACAAGGGAAGATATGATTTCTCTCTTGGACAATCCAGAGCTGATGCACTTCTGTTATCAATAGATTTTTTTCTGGTTTTGAGAGCAGGGAGAGATTAGCTTGCTTTGAATAGCTGCTTTTGTGAGACATTAAAAGAAAGGGGAAAAAAAAAAAAGCTGTATTAGGGAAGAGGTTCTCATAATAGATACTACAATAGTCGAGCAAGTATAAGGACAGGGCAACATTCAGTAAAAGTATTTTGAGGACAATCAGTCACAGGAATGTTAGAGATGCCTAAAACCACTGTGAATTCTGTTATCAAGGTCAGAACGGTATCTTTTCATTTTATAAAACACATATCTTAGTAATAAGACACCATTCCAATTTTTGGTTTGAGATGGTAGTTTTTATGAAGAAATTACAAGTCTGACATACAAAGCCTGGTAAGAAGCTGTTTAAATATGAATTCCAGGGAGATACAGATTTCCTAGCAGTAAAAACATGTTATTCTATTATGTTGGAAATTTAAAACAAATGTATATACTGATCAATGAAGTGAAATGACATTGCTTTGTACTGCACAACAGTTACATCAACTAACAATTTCAAATGTCTTAAACCACACAGAGCAGAGAATATATGAAGTAACATACTTATTTTCTCAGAGAAGAGAGATCTAATTCAGTTGATGAATTGACAAGCTCTGCAAAGGAATATGTGCAACCATCCTTAATTGTTTCACAATGATCAGAAAGAGGCAAAGTGGAAACTATCAAAAGTCAGCCTTGTAAAAAGAAAAAAAAAAAGTAATTATTAGAAACCGCTCATCAAGCTTGCTTTGATTTGCTTGCTAAATGATAATATAGTCATATTTCAGTACTGATGGGACAAAAAGGGTTTTGGAAGTGGAAGATGTCCATAAGCTTAAATTTTACATACATTCTTATTTAAATAATTAAGATCACTTAGGTCTGCTATATTTGCCATATCTCTTTAAGACAAGACAAAAAAAAAAGTATGAATGTGCAGGAATAAGACAACTAGATTTTTGAGCCACAGAGAACAGTTGGCTCAGAAATGGTTCAAATTTGGTGTGAAAGTTCATCTCCATCTTTTATTCTAAATATGATTGTTATGAAGAAGCTTAAGTACTGATATTTATTTTTATTTTTAGTCCAACTCCTGCTTACACCAAAACAGAGATCCTAAAGCTACTTAAAAGTTTAACATGCTTTTCTCCATCTTGCACGCTTTTACTATCCAGGGTTGTGCAGTGATATTCAAGAGTTCTTGTGTTGCCTGTAGTCTTAGTGTAGGCCCTTTTAGATATGATGCACAAAGAGGAGAAATTGAACCTTCTGCCACTGCTATGCAAGTCCCTCTACTTGCAAGCAGAACAGATTCTCCCCCTGGTATTGGAACTTAAGTTCCTTGGCCTGTGGGTAGCACTCGTGGGCTTATTTTATAATGCTCTTGTTTCTTCACACCAGGATCCTAAGGCTGACTGCCTCCTTTAGATATATTTGTGCAGGAAAAAAGCTCAGGGACATCTATACTGTCCGGTGGCTGGAGATATGTAGTGCAATGCACTTGTTCCACACACATCTTTTTCACAGGTATCCCAAGATGACAGCTTGCAGAACAGGTGTGATCACAATTCTTTCTTTTGCAGACCATGTCCCAGGAGGACTGCATAGATAGAATGACCTTCAAAGTGCTGGCAGGTGTTCCTTATGTTCATGGGCATGACAATGCCCTGAGACAGAGCTAGTGAGAATTGCACCTCTACAGCAATCTACTGCCAAGACTAGGAATGAGAGAGAAGTGAAATAAATGTGTGCAAGGGCAGAGAGAAGCTGGGCTATGTATTCTGTGTGAGATGTGTTATTGGCATTTCTCTGAGACGTCTTTCTTTCTAACCTCGAGCAGGAGCAAATGGAGAATCCCCTGCAACCAATGGTGCTTCCCTTGACAAAAGAGATTCTCTTTTGAGGGCAGACAGCAGAATATCATTCTTGTTTGGTCTGTGCCTGGGGTATGTCATGTTACTGGCAATTGAGATCATGCCATGCTGTTGAGGGTTTTTTGATGATCAGGGGCTGCTCCTCTGGCTATGCAAGTATCTGGAGTGCCTGCTGCTGTAGAAATGGACCCTTACCTCCCATATTAAGTAGATGAATATTAGACCTCCTGTGAACAAAATGTTCTAGTAGAAATCTGGCTGACAAACAGAGGTGGAGATCCTTGACCATGCCAGGTCATCCTGCTTCTGCCTTCAGATTTTCAGATTTTCCTACACAAATGGTTTCCATTTTACACTGAAGACTGGCCGGAACTTCCTCTATCTCCAGCTGACATGCCAGCTATCAGGTTGCTCTGGAAAACTGTGGCCTGGGTGCTAGAATGAGAAGTAGAGAAGAAATTGAATGTGTGAGATTTTTTTTTTTTTTTTTCCCCAGAGAGGGAGGCATAAATATTATCTCTCATGGGAGCGGATACTGATGGTACAGTAGTGTGTTTTCATGTAATCTTAATGAAATTGTTTCCAAAGACTGCATGTGAGGTCTGGGAGTTGTAATTCCAGTATCACTGCAAATTAATGTATGGTATCAATTTTGGAAGTGGTGCATGTCCTTTTTTTCATGTAGGAAAGCATATATACATGCAAAGTCATACCTAGTTGTCATAAACATTCTATACTGAGATGTGCATCTTTCTTTCTTGTTATGATATACCCTGCTATTTGTTGACAACAACTGCCATGCACAAGTATTTCAGCCCTAATGCCAGGCTGCACTTTCAAACAGACATAAGAGCTTATTTAAAGAAGGGCTCCCTTTTCACTCTGCAGCAACAGCTATCTAGTCTCACACAGCATACTTCCCACCGGAATATTCATTCCGTCTCTTCCACAAGTCTCTCTCTCTCTTCTTTTCAAAAATATAAAGCATGATTGTCACCAGAGCTGCATTTCTTCTCTTTGATGGAGAGACCAACTGATAGTTCTAGAGATGATTGTGAAGTAATGAGAAACATTGACCTCTGTGAAGAGAACTCTCTTCTCTATATTCACTCATGCTCAGAAAAGGGTGTTTCTGTGCTCCTACTTCTCTCTGGCTTCACAGAAGTCTCAGTTTCAAACCCACATTTCAACAACCAAAATTTACTTCCCAAACCTATTTTAATTGGTACCAAATTAAGTTAATTTTTCCCACGTCAAGTCTGTTTTGCTGAAGACAGTAATTGGTAAGTGATCTCCATGTCTTTATCTCAACCCGTGAGCTTTTTATCCCATTTTCTCCCTCTGTCCTGGTGAGCAGGAGGAATGAGAGAGTGGCTGGATGGGAGTTTGAGCCTTAGCAAATGTCAGCCCACCACAATGCTAAATTCAGGTTTATTAAAAATCTAGTTGCATATTCTAGTTACATATGTATAGATTAACCTGAGACATCTGGACTCGGGAGCCTTCCTAAGTGTAACACAAACCACATGAATTGCTCCTGTAGCAGCAAAATCTCCCCTTGGCTTCCACATATAACCGACACATTTCAAGTTATTTAAAAAAAAAAGGCGGGGGGGGGGGGGNGGGGGGGATCATCAGGGGGGGCTTCGGGAATGGCAGCAGCTCAGAACAAAATTGCTTGTCAACAAAGCAATTCATGCAGTGCAGAATGAGGCAGTGTTTTGCAAAGATGGAAGCCAGCTGTATGATTTGTTCCAGTGGTAGGTAGCTCTTGACCGGTATTTTCCCAGTAGCAAGTAGGTTGTTGGAAGAACACCTGTTCATCCCATGTGTGACTAGCATTCCAGGGAGGTCTTAAACATAACGTACACACAGAGATCACACCATGCATGTTCAGCAAGATGCATGCCTGTAAATACCGTGCATTTGGTTTTCTAAAGCATGAGGTTTACTGAAGTGATGCAATCCCCTCAAATACATTGTCAGAGAAAGTTGGTTTAGAGTAGGAGTCTTTTTCATCTGCTCAGGGAAATTAAGTTCCTTTATTGATTGAACAGAGGCAGTTTAAGCAGCCAGTAGACTCTATTATTTGAATTCTACTTGATGTGGTCACATCTCTTCATATGAAGAAACTTTGCAGGTGCTCATACCGGACTGTACTTAGACATGACCAAGACATATAGAAAATAAACCACTAACTTATTCCAGAAAGCCAGATTATGATGTTTGGTGAAACTACCTTCTGAAGAAAACCACCAAAAATCAACCAACCAAAATCTACAAACCAAACGAAAGGACTTACTTTCTGGTTGAGTTCTTTTGAAAAAAAATTATGAAATTTATCTTTAAAATCTGTAGACTTTTGGCTCTGTTGCTCTATTAGAAGACTATGAAACTTCCCACCTTGCTGTACCTAATAAAAAGTCAATTCTTCCTCAGGCTTTATTTTACTGTTCCAAAGTGGTTGAACCAAAAAAAGGCTAAGCTTCTCCAGAATACTTTTTTAGTTTTGTGTGCTCATCAGTGCTTTCTCTGCCTGTTCTTGGTGTGAACAGACATACTCTAAGGTAATAAACAGTTTTATCAATATAGCCGCATAGTTTCCAATCATACTAGGCTGCAAGGAGAACTTGCTTACATATGCCTGTGAAATACCACACAGACACATATTCTTTCTTGTAACAACTAACTCTTTCTTCTCATCATCCTAATAGGTGTCTTCTACATCTGTTGCACATAAAATTTTTCTTTCCTGAAGCCTGTATAATTACAGAGTTGTCATTCTAACAATTTCTTAGAACATCAAGACTACTTAAGTGTTTTTCATATCAGTTTACTTATGCAGAAGGCATGCCTCAGAAACAGAGATTGTAAAGCCTGAACCTCAAGAGTTTGTTTGAATAGATAAGTCTTAAAACATCTGACTTCTGATAATCATATTAAGTCCCACAAAACCAGGTAGCAGATACCATAATATCAGCATATCACAGCATCATTCTTCACCTTTCTCTTGTTTTTGCCCTATGAGAATATTGGCATTCCACCTCTTGCTTTCGCATGGTAAACTAAAGTTAATGTATAAGACTACTGGAAAGTAAGCTATGCTTCATGTTTGTAACAATTGTTTTCTTCTTGGGCTGTTAATTCGAAACTTTTTAAAATCTCTGTTGCAATTTCTTTTCTTTTAATTAGCTTAAATTAATAGATAAGAACTCAGTTGCATAATCAACTTTACTTCATCCACAGCTGTTAAGAAAAAGGAGGAAAAAAAGCTGTAATTTACTACAGCATTCAATATCTATTTTCCAAATACAGCCCAGGAATGTCAGCACTACTGGGATTGAGCTGAAAGGTTATTCAAGATGGGTTACCATGCTGACCTTTATTTATGACTGGAGAAAACAAGTCAGTGAGGGTATATGCTATTCAGAATTTTATTCCTTCTTTCTTCTCACTCTGTAATTGTGACCTGTCCATAATAAATTTCCTTGAGGGAATGATTGTCTTATAATAAGCACTAATTAGCTGTTGAACTGATTCTAGCATATGGTGCAGCAGAACTTCCCCAAAACTGGCTTGAATGGAATGGTGCCATCTGTCTGGGTTGAGTTCAGCTAACAATCTGTCAGATTTTGCTGTTTTAACCTCTCTGATAATTAAAGAGAAATTGGCATCATCTGCTAAGAAAAGGGAACCTCCCAAATAACTGCTGGACCTCCAGCTTCTGTGCAATCAAGGGTCCTAGTGAATTGTAAACAGCCTTTAGGTTTAATAATAGTAAAAACAAACTTTATGACCATTTTCTCTCTTGTCCTTGAAACTGGAATTCTGATGTAAAGCACACTTGGGCTACAGAAGATCTGTCGATTTCTGTTTTCTGGAACATTGTGTAAATCTCCTTTATTTTATGTACTTTTTATTTTAGGTACTTTACCTTTTATGTTAGTTGTAGCTAACAGTTGGACAGAAAAATGACAACTGAAACTTAAAATTCAAAAATATGCCAAATATTTGCCTGTCAGCAAACAAAACATACAGAACAGACTTAGTTTTCTACCTTACTAATATCTATCAAAGAATTTCAACATCAGACATCATATAAGTTCCTTCTTTCCTGTTTGTATCAGAATAAATGGGGTAGGTCTAAACTTCAGTGCGATTCAACTGAATTAGATTGCTTCAGAATGAGCGTAACAACCTTGTATTTCTGTGAACAACTTTAGACCAACTCTATTATCTAGCACAGTATTTTATGCTCTACATTATGCACACTGAACCTATTAAAAATATAAAAATATGCAATTTAGCTTATTAAAGCAACTACTGAAGAAAAGAAAGACTTTTTACATCAGCAGGGTACGGGTAGAGAATTCTTCCACAGGCAATAAAGAAATGAGAATAATAAACTGGAAATGACAAATCATTGATGATATTTTTTTCCTTCAAATTAAATGCAGCTTCAGTAATACATGTTTATGTTCCCAGAGCAGCTAGTACATGTTTTTAAATAGTTTTCTAAAAGGAATCATTTTAAAAATGGTATCTGCAGATAAGAAGCTCATCCTCAGAGAAAATGTCCTTCCATCTCCTTGAAGCATCCTGCTTCCCAAGGAGCAGTTCTATGGTGCTCATCATTCCAGATAGCCTTTCTTCCTGCGACAGAGCTAGCTGTCTTGATCCTTCACTTTCTCTCCCATCAGAGCATGATGCTCATTCAGTGTACAGAGATATTGCAAATGCAGTCATCCTAAAACCCGTAAGATTATACAGCCATTGGTCTTAACCTTCCAGCAAATTCTGCCCAGAACAAAGCCATTAAAAGTCATGCAGAGACCAGAGACGATAATGTCCATCCTTAGTTGCTTCAGATCTCATTCCTGTGCATATCTGATGAGGCACAAAAGCAGAGAGACCTTACCACAGTTCTGTCCAGGCAGGCAGCTGGACACTGAGGCATCTTCACTCTTGGAAGGACATTTCCTTCACACACATCAAAGGTCTAGTCCTTAAGTCTTACGTAGTGAGCATTTTCAAGCTACAGAGAATTGATGAACCTCTGAATCCTTCCCAGATTTTTATGTCAACCAGTATAATGAGAACAGAGTGGTCTGTCTGCATCTTTCTTATTTAGTCTCTGGTCATTACCCTAATATTTCAACTGTTGTAGTTTAAATGCATCTACATACAATATATCTTATCCCATCCTTCTAGACTGATTCTAACCATTGATCCACCAAGAGTAGTTTTAGACTACTCTTTTATGATTTCTTTCAAATAGATTTGTTTAACTGAATTAGTGTGCTCCCATTCTAGAATGTATAAGTAACTGTAACAAATTTCTTCTCCCTATTTTCCCGCACTGGTAAGAGTAAAATTGCAGAACTGAAGTCTTAATTTTTGTGTCAAAAACAAAAAAAATTAACAAGCCCCAGGACTGTAGCCATTCATTTTCAGCCTTTCATAAAATTCCACTAAACAGAATGTAGAATTGGTAGCCCTATACTCATAGTATAATTCTTGTAAAAACAAATAGTTTTAAGACTAAATGAGAGTTATAAGAATTTTTTCAGTTAGCTAGTTAGTTTAATTTCTTCCCAATACAGTAAAATACTTGGAAGAACAGGAAATTCTTCTTATTTACAGCTAGTAAAATATTCAAATCAAATGTCATGAAGGTAGGAAAATGTTTTCATAATGTGTTTTATTTAAAGTAAAATCTGCTAAAATACTGATTTCTGTCAAATTTATCAAATAGCTGGCTACAATTGACATTATGAGTTTAAAAAAATACATAAGTCTTCTCTCAGAGGAATAGAATATACAAATAAAAGATGATGAATAAGAAAACAGGAGAAAACTACAAAGAGAAAAAACAATGTTATCCTCTTTAGAGCAATGAAAAACCTGTTACTGACCTAACTAAATTGAGAAATTGAACTGGAGGATAGATGTATTCAATATTATCTTTTTAAGATTTGTCTAAGAGTAAGAGAAAAGGAACAGAAATTTTTAAAGTAAAGGGTGAATATCCCCCCACCCCAAAAATTGAAAACTAAGATTGAATAGGCCTTTGTTACTTCATTGTATAACCTGCAGTTAGTTAATCTACATGTTTGTTTGGAATCTTCTCCCACACCACTTTTAGACAGCATTAGTGAAAATGAAGATGCAGCCTTTATAAAACTCAGTTAAAACTGTGACAGATCTTAAACGGGATACTACTAAATCATTTAAATCTACAGAAAACAGCCTTCAATCTTCAGTATTGGAAAGCACTGTCATCTCAACCACTGTCTTGAATGCTGGATCATATTATGCAATATAGAACAAGAGCTCTCATACTTGAATGCCTCAGCAAATCCCCCAGCTTAACAAAGAGCCTGAGAATTAATAGGTTATCTCCATCTTTATTTGAGAACTTTCAGTATTGCCTGAATTCACATTTTGAGAAATGAAATTGCTGCCTCTTTTCAACTGTTGACTGAATTCTTATAACTGAAACAGTGCCAAACCCAACTGTCTCAAAAACAATTTCTAACTGAACTTCATTCCTTTGTATTGCATTGTTATTTTTATAGCTTCACCCATGTAGTAACCACATTGATAGATATTGCCCTCTACTGACAAGACACTGAACAAGTCTGAACCCCTGCCTAGAAAATGGAAACTTAATTTATTTTGACCAGACAGAACAGAGATAATTCAAGAATATGTGACCAGGGAACCTGAGTGTTAGGCATCATTAAAAAAAAAAAAAAAAAAAAAAAAGGGAAAAAAAAAAAAAAGGGGGGNAGGGAAAAAAAAGAAAAAGTGGAGGCTTGGAAAAAAAGTGTTATTTGAAGTGGCCTGAGAAATTCTTTAACTAAAAATGTATTATGAAAGATATCTTCAGTTCTGAGGTAAGCTAAACCTTACCTACACTCCAGACAGTTTGGAATTACAAATTACTCCTCAGAATTACGAATGTGAAGAATGCTGAACTACTAATCAGTGCACGACAGTTGGCAAATGGAAGGTACTTCAGTGATGTTTCCTTCTTTTCTAAAGAGTGATCTGCAAGAAGTTCCAATTAATGGTTTCCTTTCAGATTCTGAAAATAGCTGCTAAAACCATAAGGCAAGTTTTAAATTCAGTATAAATGCACATCCATGTTCCAAAGGGTTTGCTTCAATTCAGAGTTTAATATGAAGGAAATGCCCAAGCTAAGTTGTATTGAATATTTCAACTTTCATTGTTTAGGCAATTAAGTAAATAACAATGATCAAGAAGTTGGCTATGTAAGTAGATAGACATTGAATTTACATGAAGAAAAATCTAGTTGTGAACTTTTGACTTACTAAAGTTCTGGGGTGCCCAAATCAATCTTTCATATATCTGTCTTTTGAGAGAACTGCCTCTGAAAATTAGGGCCCCAAGATGTTAAAATTTGTAAAAAAATCTATTAGTTTTGAAATGCTGGTGATAACTTAAAGCCCAATTACTTCTTTATTTTCAACTGAATAATTCCAAATATAAATATAAATAAATTAGTCTAAAATATATAATAAAAATCTTTTCTTTAACTGTTATGGCTTGGACTCATGGTAATTTTCTTTGACAAGATGACTTATAAATAAGCAAATTTAAAACACTTGGGGACCAAGAGAGACTTCGGACTCCTAAAATTCAAATCCTATAAGCATAATATGAAGAGAGTCTTGCTGATTCTGTGCTGACCTAGAACTAACAAGTTTTTCTAGAATAAGGAAGATGTGGAAAATTCTATTGTTCTTCTGTGGTGGTAAATAACTTTGAGATAAAGTGAGAGCTCTTCAGAGCCTTGTTTTACCCTAGGTAGCTCCTGCGTATCTCATCAATTATTAGAAATCACTACACTTTTTTGAACCTCAGAGAACTGTGAAAAATACTTCCTCTTTTACAGGAATATGACCAAACACATTAATTTTCATTTAGCAGTTAAGCTAAGTGCCACCTTTGAGATCTGTCGTGATTCTATTGAATCTCTTCAAGGAAATAACTTTTCTTAATTTCTCTTTTTTCCTCTCTCTTTTTTTTCTTTGGTTTTTTTTTTTTTTTTTAAATTGGAGAGTTTCATAGACCCCTTTTAAATTAATTTAGCTGTGAGATATTAAAGAAATATAATGCCCATATTTAAGCAATATATGTCTGTGTCTTTCCTGTAAAACAAAGATTCCTATTGAAAAGACTTTGGTTTTGTTTACTTACATATCCATAAACTGCAGCTCTGCTTCACATAAAAGTTCTCAAACAGATCCTCTCAGTTAAAAGCAAACACAGTCTGGTTCAGTGAAAGCAATAAAATTAAGCATGCAAGAATCAAATCTAATTGATTTTTCATTGCTAATGAACTTTAACATAAAACAATTTCCTTCTTATTCCCATGAGCACAATTCCTACGTGAGAATAGGCTTTTTCTAGTTTTGCAATGTTGCATATATATAATGAAAATAACTAAATTAATTCCATTCAAATTTCCCTACCTGTGTTTTTATTAAATCCAAACCAAAGTTCAAGAGAGGGTGAAGAAAGAAAAATAAAATAAAATAAAAATCATAATTTCTTGACAATAAACTCCTAGCATAATACCTTAGCAAAGCAGACAATTATTCTGTCTTAGCAGATGCTAGCTATAGAAAAAGGAAGATTAATACATAGTTTTGGGGTTTTTTTAATTACCTCCAAAAGATTTTCCATTTTTTTAATTCAATATTTATTATGTGACATTAGTGAAAGGTGTTTTTTTATTTGGTTTATAAATCTGATATTATGTTTATTTCTTTCAATTAGCTAATACTTAAGTACTACATGGAATTAACAAAAAAGAATAATAACTTTGAGAATATGAGCTATGGTAACTTATATTCTTGACTGACCAAAAGAATTTATAAAACAACATAGAGCATATTCAGTAAACTAACACAGGACAGATGCTGCCAACTCCTACACATCAGCTCATTTTGATAGGTGAAGCCCAGGCTGGATCCATCTGTTGATGAGCCTCAAGTACAGGAGAGATCTTCCTCTAAATAGCACTCAAATAGGCAATAAATCCTAATTTTTCTATCCTATTTTTTTGAAAAATGGATATTGGCAGCATTTCCCACACCATTTTCAGGGCCCATTTAGATATCTGGGTTTTAATACTATGTATGGTTCTTGCATGCTTACTTAATTCAATGCAAGCATATTGTTCTGATATTAAAATATTGTAGTAATATTATTCCTGTGATCTTCTACTATTAATATTTTTAAGCCTTAAATAAGTACTCCTGTCCCAACCCTCAAAGGTCAGCCATACATTGTTGAAATGTTTACTAAATACTTACCAGAAATATCACTGTAATTGATTGGCTAGTTACACACACATGGAAAAAAATGAATTTAAAACTACTTGATGAGCTATAGTGACATCAGTTTAACTTGCAGTGAACCCAGCTTTACCCAGTATTAAAGACAAATTTTGATATTCTTGTGCTTGTGTCTGTTGTAGCTAAATTCTTAGATTGTGACCAGCAGCTTCTAAATATTTCATCTGGAGCATATTTATCCGTAAATTCCTTAAGGATTTTTGTTTCCTAGGATGCTCCCACAAACCAAAGAATAGTTATAGAGACTAAATAATTAGAACATCTACAGTTCACATACAGGTAGATGTTTGCTAATGTATTTTAAGTGTTTAGTACCTTCTAGACAGAAGACTATTGCTGCTACTGATGTTGTTTCATCTTCTAACATTATTGGTATTAGTCCTGAGTCAGGTTTATCTGCCTGTCCTTTCCTCACACTGAGCATCTCAAAAAAGGCCACAAAACTTTTAAAGTAAAAATACATGATTTTCTTGGAATCTAAACTAAACTATCTAAGGTTTTATATAGAGAAAGCTCAAAGTAACTAGGTCAGATGGGATATCAGTAATACAGAGTTTATAAATAAGTTTTCTAGTGTGCCCTTGCATTCAGGCTATCAGTGGTCTCAATGGCTTACTGAGGTACAGCAAACACTATACAAGCTACCCAAAGTGCAGAGGTAAATACTCTGTGATGGTTCCCAGTTGGTTTTTCTGTAAATTTCTGGCTCCTTTCTTCTATTTGACCTTTCCTGAGATGTGTCCAAACTTCATTCTTTTAAGCTTGCTCAGCCACACCTGGGAAAAAGAGCCATCACTCGCTTCTAGAGGACTCCTCTCAAATATTTACTACAACCAACAAATCCAGAAACAAATAAAGCAAATATTGTCCACCATGATTCTCATAATCCATTCCTCACTGACTTAAATGAGTCTTCATAATTTTTCTTCTAGGTCGATGCCTCTTGGTCTACATTGTCTCTTATGCCTGAAACCAAGTTTCCAGCTCAGTCACTAACTTACTATTCAAAACTCAGGTTTGTTTATTGCTGTGGCATCTTCATTCCCTCTTTTCCAATTATCAGTGGTTTTTGTTGAGAGGACATTAATGTGAGTGGCCAGCTTTTTCAGTTCAGGATTTTTCTTTAGGATGTTGATTGTGGGTCATTATTTTTTGCCATTTCTAGGTGGCAAATTAGTCATGACTCAGATTATTGCCTGGAGTGTCAGGCTAATCAAAACTGTAACAAGAGACACTCTCCTTCCCCCTCTTCCCACCGAAAAAACCAAAGATTGAGCAAAGCTACCAAAGATGTAAAAACCAGTATCCCTCTGGTACCAGTACATCAGATTAACCACAAGTTAATTAGAAGTTGAGTAAAAAAAAAATATGTATTTCCATTCTTATTCTTTCCTTCAAGACACATGTACTTACCATAGAGCTGTTTGTATATAATAGGATTTTATACTTAAATATATAAAAATGTATATAAAATGTATATATATTTATAAATTAATATAGAATATGTAGTCTCTATAGATTAATATCTCTATTATTATATATAGAGAGAATAATGGAACAGAGCAACTCTCAAATCAGAGTGACTTAATCACCATGGGTCATCAATGGGTTGTTTCAGAGGACAGCAACAAGAAAAAGGGAGAGGAACATGGCATGGGAAACTTTAGGCTCAGTTTTGGGGTTCTTGGGCCCAAAGGGGAAAAGGAGCGGAGACCACCATTGACAAGAACCAGAAAGATTTTCTCAGTAGCTTGGGGATGAGTAAAGATTTGGTGATGCAGGGAGATTAGAGCCCAGAGCAAGGTTGGTCAGTTGGGTTCACAGGGAAAGCCCATGCATGGCCATAAACCAGGCTCTGCTGTGATCAGCTCAGTGCTTAAGACAGCCCAGATAAGCTGTCAGGGAACAGCAGGAGCAGGGCTGCTCCCTAAGGGATAGATGCTGAGAGGAATCACATAGCCAGCAGGACAAGGGACCTCACCAGCCAATACCCAAGCCTTCAGCCTGAGCAAAGAGACCAAGATGAGCCCCAAGACAACAGCCACATTCAACCTAGAGTCAAGATCATCAGGTAAGTTTGTGGTGAGGAGGCAAGTCCAGCTAGGAAGTCAGCCTGAAGGGTAGGATAAGGTCCAGGCACTGCCAGCCAGGTCTATGGTGACAGGGTAGGTTGTGGTCAAGCCAGGAAGTCAATCCATTGGTCAGGATCAACATGGTCCATGGTCAGGTCCAAGCATGACAAAGCTGAAGACTAACACTCCTACAACACAGCTCAGGAAGGGACAGAACGTGAGGACTGAGCTTAAATGTTGCTCCTGGAGCCATAGGCAGGGCTGTGCAAATATGCCCCAGGTGAGGCTGGTCATAGCCATTAAGATTTTTTGGTGCACTCAGAGTCCTGACAAACTCTTCATAAAAGCTTGTCAGTGTCTGAAATTCTTGTTTAGCTTCTCAAAACTGCATTTTCACAATACAGTTTGCTATTCAGATCAGAAGGTTTTTTTTCCTGTTCATTTTGGAGTCCTTGGGACTTGCTCTCTTTAAATGTCTGATTTTCTTTATTGATTAGCTAAAGAAATCTAATAGCTTATGTTTTTTGTTCTGAAAACAAATTTCTGAGAGATGTTGAGGACTACATTGATTTTGGTTAGAGGGCAATTTGTATAAAAAAAAAAATTAAAACAGTAAAGCTTTTTCTTATCATTGGTCAAAATCTACTATATTGACAACACTCCATAATAAATCTTGCTGGGGTTTGGTTTGGTTTTGACTAGCAATAAGATCTGCGTTCTCTGATGCACTAGAGAGTTCTCTGTTTCTTATCAAAGGCTGGAAGCTCAGTGTGATATACATAATTAGGTGGATGCCAGGTTATCACTTAGAGCCCCTTGGCTTTTCAGTGGAGCAATGATATTGCAGGTGCTCATTTAACAGTTGAGAGTCTGATTTTCTTCTGTTGGAGTTTCCACTGTGTGGGGAGAGCTTCTGTCTTTCTGTACTGTTTCTGTAATGGTGTGGCTGAGCATTAGTAAAGATTTACATTACTATAACTGAGACCTGAAGAAGAGGCAAAAAGACAGCTTATATCACTGGGGAGGCACAGAGGATCTGGGTGGACCTCGGTGGGTATAAGAAAGGAGAATGTTCATAAAAACCACTGTGCTTCCAGATAAAATGTCAGTTCTTTGGGGCAGAAAGAAAAAAAAAAAAAATCTCATTTAATTCTTATCAGTTACATTGGAGATAAGCTTCTACCAGGGCTCGTCTGCACAAATATATTGAAGAATACTTCCTTAACCTTTTCTTAGTAATAACAAGGGAAAATAACTAGCTTTGGTCTTATAAGTGAAGGAGGAGGAGGAGGGTGAGGGAGGAAGGTCAAAGCAAACAGAGCCACAAGCTGAATAAGGAAAATCAATTCCACGTATATAGAGTAATCTTTGACTTGCCATTAAATGGTATTTATAAGTGCTTAAAGACTCACATGGGATAACTGAAAAGACATGATAAAAATATTTTATTATTTATTTATCAAATAGGAGTGGAAAAGAAATATAAGAGGTATAGATACAGACTAGCCATTCTTTAAAGCATCATCCCTGTTCAGCTGACACATTTGTCAATGAGACAAAAAGTTTTAAATAAGAGAAGCTCTGAAGTGTTCTCTTCTGTTTTCATCTCATCAAATTTTAGTTTATTCTGAATGGCTAATTTTTGAAGTTCATGATCTGTTTATACAACACATATGTACTTGCTTCTTCAAAAGGGAATTGGTAGAAATAAGAAGTGGTGCCAGTAAGAGCAAGAAAACCTGTGAATTTTATTTCATAATAAACCACCTATGTTTACTTTCCTAAACTGTGCAGCTGGAGAAAAGATGTTCACATTTCTTTGTACCTTGCAAATGTGGAGTAGGCCCCCAGCTATAAACAATCATCAGGCAATTTTATTTCCAATGAACATTGGAACCATTTCTGAAAACAAATAGAGACTTTGTCATACAGTTGGGGCTGAAAGCAGGAATCTGATGAAAGACAGAAATCTAGGATTGCTTTCTCTTTTCCTTTTAAATGAAATAAAAGTATTTGGATGCTTGGGAATATTTTACTGGGGTAAAATTGTGTATAGGAGAGTCTACCATAGATCCACCAGTAAAAAAAAGTCTTTAAAACCTCATTCAAGAAAGAAGGGGTTATTAGAGATTTAAAATGTTATCATCATATTCATGATCCCCTTTCCACTTTTTATCATTATAGTATAAATATTTGTTAACTAGCAATTCATTCTTTGACTCTAAGATAGCCTTGTTTTACCTGTGATGACTGCTGCTATATCCCATATCAGGTATTATCTTTATGAAATTACTTCTTTTTCATTCTTCTTAAACTAAGATGTAATAAACAGCACTTGCATGAAAATTAGTACACTGACCCGAACTACCACTGATCAAGACAACAAGTTTTGCTTTTCTTGCTGCTTCAATGGACAGAATTTTTTGTTCCTATGTGAGACTAGAATGTAATTGCCAGGAAGGGAAAAAAAAAAAAAAAAAAAACAACCAAAAACAACAAAAACCCCCCCCC
>VXBL01001721.1:282508-293819 GCA_013400195.1 Aramus guarauna
CAACCAAAAACAACAACAACAACAACAAAAAAACAACAGAGAGATGATTGAAATTATGATGTTTAATAACATTAAGACTTCTTTTGAAACAAAAAAATAGAGTGTCCATAAGTTAGGTTTTAGTTACTCTGAATAGTTAATTGTGTTTAAAACATGCTGTATATGTACTTGGGTGGTACAGACTCAAACTTCCAGTCACTGATTCTGCCTAACCTTTTTTTCATACAGTAGTGCATTGCTCTAGCACCCCTTTTGAAGGGAGTGATGAAGAATTTAATTGAAAGCTGTTCATCCTTGGTGAAAAACGTATCTGTATGTATGCACATATATTACACAATGGATATGGATAGTCTAGAAGCTGCTTAATGATTATTTTCATAGTTAATTAAATCACACACAGTAATGAGTGTGGTCTACAACATTTATTTTCTCAGCAAAATAATTCCAAAGTCCATTAGTCTACAGTCAAAGTAGAGATTTTTCCACATTCAGTGTCTACTTATGCTTTTATAACAAGATTTTAAAAATATCTTAACCTTGTACATTGCCAGGATTCTGCTTGAATCTTTTTTCATGAACAGTCCTTTGTCAGGCTCATTTCCCATTGTTGTGTTTTGCACTATTTTTTGTTATCTTTTTCTTTTGCTAGGTTTAAGATATGTAGGTTTTCATTATGTGGGGGTTTTTTTCCATGTGACTTTATTTATGGAACAGCTTACATCTCCCTTACCCATCCTATTTGCATTCTTCTGCTTTATCCCACTCCTTTAAATTCTTTACCTCACTTCTTCTGCCACCTTCCCTTCACAGAACAATTCCCCAGGCAGTTGTTGAGCCTGCCTGCTACTTTGAAAGACAATGCTGTGTTTAGAAAACAAAGCAAGCTTTGTGTTCATAGTTGGTTGTAGGAGACTGTTATTTGGAGCCCATAGAAATTACCAAATTAACACAACAGTGCTAAAAAGATATGTTTATTCTAAATGGCCATTAAAAGGAGTTAACGTTTGGCTCAAATTCATGTAGTTCCCATTCTTTACTTGAATCACAGAAGTTGAAATATTTTAGATCTGTTAAAAAAAACTGTCTGTAGAATTTACTGTCTTTTCAAAGAAATCAGGATTGTGAAGCAGAAAGGAATAAAGTTCATTGGAAAAGAGTCTCAATGTAGTCTAAACCTTCAAATCATCAGAATGTTTATATTAATACAGGCATGGTATTGTCACAACTGCATTATAGAGGGAGAAAGGTTGGCTTCATGTTAGTCTTGACAACCGTGTAATTGAACTGAGAGTAGATTTGCTTATGAAGATTAGAAATGACTTTAGAGCATACCTCCAGATCCTCATTTTTCTTTAAATTTAGGTTTCTTTTAAACTTCACTGTATGTAACACCAATTTGGATAGCAAAGATATTTTTCTTCATGCATTAATTTTATTTCTAAATTTGAGAGGTCATTAGTTTGCCTTTTTTGATTTAGTGCAACAGCACTTTCATTTTCCATTAATGCTTTTTTTTGTACAGGAAATGGAAAGGGCTTTAGGGTTTCTTATTTTAACTCAATTATTATAGACTCATATACTTGCCAAAAGAGAAGCACAAATTATTTGGAAAGGCATGAACCATGTGGTGAGTGAGCATAGGCTAATCATCCCTCCTTCATGAAAACATCTCATTCTGACCTTTAATATTGACTGCCTTTACCTGCAAATGTTGAAGGTCAAGGACCATCTGGGAAAAAAAGAAAAAAATTTGTTCCTATTCATCTTTTCTTTAAGACTATTCTTTTTAATCTCATGTCATATTACTTCTTCTTTTTTCTTTGCCCTTGATCATACCCACTCTCTCTTCTTTACACTAGTCCTGGAATCTTTCCTTCCTTTCCCTCCTTCCTGACCTGCTGCCAGACACAGTGCTTGTATTATACTGCTTTGTAAATACATCAGTGTTACTGGTTTTGACAACCAAATGATCATTTGGCCTTCCTTTACCTGTTTTATAGATCCCCACAGGTTTGCATTTATAAAAACATCAAGTTCTGGTATAACTTTGTTTTTTTACAAGCTTGTTGCCTGAAGGAAACAGGAACAGACATACTTGAAATGATGTAGTTTATCTCTTGTGTCATTGTTAAAAATTGCTAAATGTTAACAATCTAACCCCAGTGCCTAGAAAGTATTTGAGTAAGATTGTTGGAATAGAAATCCAAGCTTCCATGTAGAAGTCTGTCTCTAAACAATTAATTTGTATTTTAGGAATTCCTGGTAAAGAATATGTAACAGACACTATTGAGTCCTATCACTCTCGGGAAACAGACTATTTCAACCTCCCAATAAAAGTATGGCAATGCCCATTTCTTTTGATAGATGTTCTCTTTTTTTCTTTGTACACAGTGGGACAGATTACATGGTCTTTTGACTCCATCCCACTTCTATCTCTAAGGAACTTTCTGGGTGTCTAGCTTGGGGCTTTCAGAAATGAGGTGCCATTCCAAACTTGTTTCTTTTTTTTACATGACTGATGTCATACTCAGCAATCCAAGAAATCCTCGCTGTACAGTGGACAGCAATTCTACTAAACTCATTTATTAAATATTCTTTCCCTCAGGCCCTGCTTTCTATAATTCTGATATCCCTTGCTGTCCTGGTTTTGGCTGAGATAAAGTTAGCTGGTACAGTTATGTATTAATTGAATGAGAAAGTACTATGTAGTGAGAGTAATGGGTTCCAGATTTAGCCCAACATGTGAAAATCTATACCTGTGTCTTAAACTAGTCTTTTCTAGAACAGTAGATTCTGAACTGTCTGTGTTACAGATCTGCCTTTTCAATTACATTCTACTTAGGTGCTTTCCAGTTATTAGAGTTTGTGTTTTTAGGATGATGCTCTTTACTCTATTTTATATCTTCATATCTGCAAAAATACCTGAGAAACTTATGTGCAAATAATACTAAGTACATTTATGCAACTTCCTCTTTAACCCATGAAACTGCAGTGACCCATCTGTCAAAAAGAAAAAAGAAACATTTTTAGAGTATTAGGGTTGTTGATAGGATTCGTTTTGGTTTAGTAAGCTAAAATCAAAGGTAAATCAAAATAATAAGCTTAATAATAATAATGGATGATATGATTTTCATACCACTGGAAAAGTGTTTGTTAAGAGCCAACACAATTCAATATTCTAACATGCATTAGCCATATAAGAGTTTAGAAATGACAGGAAAACAAAAGTCTGAGGTTGATAATGTGTAAGAGACATCTTTGAGGAAGTGATTTGATATGCTTCTCTAAAGGTAATTTTGATACCTGTGCACTCCAGCATGGATGCTACACTTAAGAATAAATAACTGATATCAAGAATATGAAATATGCTAAATATTTTTCTTTATGGAAGAAAAAAAAGCCTTGATTTCAAAAATTATAACTCATGCTTTCAATTTAACTGGAGTATGTTTGTGACTTCATGTAATATATATATTTATGTCATATTTCCCATAAAGCCATTTGGTTTATTCTCCATTTTTTCTCTTCCCCATTAAGGAACTGGCTACATGTGAAATAATAGACAATAGACAGAAGGGTGGAAAATATCATCAGATGTATGGAATGGCTGGGAAGAATGACTAAAAAGACTTCAAGTAAAAACTTGGAAAAAAAGATTACTGAACAGGTCTATAAACTCATCAGTGGTGCTGATAAGGTAAATAGGGAATGGATGTTCATTGTCTTCTCCAAATTGCCGGCTGAGAGGAAACAATTGAAAATAGAAGGAATCATATTCAAATAAAAGAAGATATTTCTTCACACAACAACTTGCTCAGAAGTGGAACTTCCTGCCGCATGATGACAACTATACTGTAGGTGGCATGTAAAAGATTCTGAAATGTCATGGCTTAACCGCAGCTAGCAACTCTGCACCATACAGCTGCTTCCTCACTCCCAACAGTGAGACTGGGGGAGGGAATCAGAAGGGTAAAAGTGAGAAAACTTGTGGCTTGAGATAAAACAAAGCAAAACAAGGAATTCATTCACTACTGCCCATGGGCAGGCAGGTGTTCAGCCATCTCCAGGAAAGCAGTAGCTCCATAATGTGTAACGGTGACTTGGGAAGACAAACCTCATCACTCTTAACATTCACCTCTGCCACCTTCTTCCCCCAGCTTTATATATACTGAGCATGATGTCACATGATATGTAATAACCCTTTGGTCAGCTGTCCCAGCTGTGTCCCTTCCCAACTCCCTGTGCACCCCCAGCCTCCTCACTGGTGGGATGGTGTGAGAAGCAGAAAAGGCCTTGGCTCTGTGCGAGCACTGCTCAGCAGTAACAAAAACATCCAGTCCCAGTATTATCAACACTGTTTTCAGCACAAATCCAGAACACAGCCTCATAGTAGCTACTATGAAGAAAATTAACTCTATCCCAGCCAAAACCAGCACATGAAATAAAAGACTGGAGAGCTAGTCTGGAAAAGCATAATTTGCCTTGTTTTAACAGTTGTCCCAAGGCACCTGATATCAGCCATAGCTCCCCCATGGAGGGGGAAGAACAGGACAGGTAGTAACATCACCCATATGGCTACATGCTAAGGGGCATAAGAAAAGCCCTCAGTCAATCTCACGTATGTTTTTCTTTGCCTCTCAGGTAGTGATTTTCAATAGCAGGCAGAAAATAAACTTTTTATTTTATATATTTATATTTATAATATCTATATTTATAATATCCAAAACATTTTAGAAGCCATCCCCATAGTTAAGAATCCTACTACTCAACACAAAAGTTGCATCTGTAGTTTGGGGCAGATGTTCTGGTAACTCCCTATTTAGTGCACATAGTAGCAATTTTAATGGGTATATAACTACTGGCTTTTTTTTTTTTTTTAGTCTCTGATTGTACAGGCCATTTCACATTTAGAAAGCCTACTCAAAGAAAATAAACAAACTGAAATTATTTCAGAAATGCTACAGCAGGCTTTCTTCCAGTAATGTATGTGAAATGAACAAAATAACAAAATGTGAGGTAAGTAACTACAGCTCTGAGTTAAAACACTACAGTAATACAGGTCTGTCCTTCCAAGGAAACAATATAATTACCTACTGTCTTTCATCTTTCAGTTGCTAACCTACTGACACATTTTTCCTACTATGTGGGAGATGATCAAGATTACAGAAAGTTGTTGCTTTCTATTTCTAGAGTTATGGCCCTTAGTAATTTCCTAACTTAATTGTTGGGTTTTTTTCCCCACATAGATTTCTTTCAAGGTAAAGGAATTTTCAAATCTAGGGAGACACATTTGATAGTCTTAGGAAAATGAAACCACCTACCACATGAAAAGCAGTTTTCCAAAATTTATTGAGACAGGACCTTTCAGGAGTATGAAAACATCTTTTGCTATGTGCTGGCTTGGAGCACAGATAGAGTAAAAAGAAGTTCTATTCCTTCTAACTCAGTCAGGGTTTGTGATGCAGCTCTAACTTTCTCAAGAAAATTTTTGCTGTTTATTTTACTACAGTTGGGGGGGATTCTAAGAAACCAAACCACAACAGGTGATTTTTTCTGTCTTAAGAACAAAGAATTTAAATAGAAATATTCCTTAACATTGGAAAAAAATCCTGCAGAATGTCTAGAAGGGAAATTTTCTTTCCTCTGACTTTTGCCAATGCCAGAATTACTCTCTTGTTATATGCTTATTTAAAGATAAAATGCAGAGAGATGATTTAGCCCTGTTTGTTGATATATGTTTCATAACAATCTAGTTCCCAACAAAGTCAACAGGAAGAATCATAAGCATGTATCTTCCATTAGAAATCCATTTTTAGATACTAGAGAACTTGTCTGTATCTTCCTCAGGAGTCACAGATCATAAATATTTATGACTCACTGAAGACAGTGGGAAGGAGGGTGAGGTAAAATATCAGTATGCTGAAAAAAATGCCTAACTTAGAAAAGAAACCTTGAAACTAGAAGCAGCAAACTTGTAAACTGTTTGTCAATAATTTTCAATCTATATCCCTAAAACATCAGGAATAATACTAGTAATATAGTTCCCAACTTGGACCTTAGAAGACACCAGGCCTGTCATGGAAGTTTCCCTTTAAAGATTCCAGTCTGAAGTCTGACTTGTGGAGAACAGTCAGATGGCCACAAGCTGTGGTTGTTCAGTTTCCACTGTTTCCAAGTTGAACACAATTTGAAAGAGAATTTATCACAAGAAATTATGACAATATGATCTTTCCCTTAGTATAAATAATAATTAGTGAGAGGAAATCTCTTTGTATTGCTGAGAGGGGTTGGAACTCTCACAACTCTGTGTGCTGGAGCTGCCTCATTGAGACAGGGTTAAGTACTTTAACCTTAGTGCGATGGTTCTGCAAACCTTCCCCTGGAGGTCAGCCATACCATAGCACCCTCTACCCCACCTGACATTTTAACTCTCTCTTGGGTGAGATAGCTAGCACTTTCCAACCCCACAGGGCAGATGAAAACCTGTCAATTCCAAGGGGGAGCTGGCAGCTCTAGGCAATTATCCAGAATACAAAGTAATTACCTGTCTTAACCACCTAACTACAACAATGAATACTGATCACATGGCTTGCCTTTGGTAAATGCAAAATAATCTATATCTAATATCAGCTATTTCAATAAGGGTGTTCCAACCCAAATCATTTTATGATTCTATGTTTCTTTGTTTCAGAATTTGGAGAAAAGCAGGACTGGACAAAGAATGATGGAAATATATATCATACCCAGGATTTTGGTTATAGTGTCTTCTCAGCCACAGCTCATTATAATCTGTTCTTAAACTCATGATGAAGGCAATTTTCAAGAGACAGGAGCTCTCTTACCTATTCTATGTCTTCTGTAATTCTTGGAAAACAGGAATATTCCAAAAGTCTGTTGTGGTTCTAATATTTAGAAAAGAAGAATGAATTCTACTCACAAAACCCTGTATCTCAGTTAGCCTGGGTTGGTTCTTACAGAAAATGGGACTGTGGTGGGTTGGCCCTGGCTGGGGGCCAGGTGCCCACCAGAACCACTCTATCACTCCCCCTCCTTCACTAGACAGGGGAGAAAAAGTGTAACTAAACGCTTGTGGGTCACGATAAGGACAGGGGGAGATCTCTCACCAATTACCGTCACAAGCAAAACAGACTGAACTTAACAAAAAATTCATCTAATTTACTACTGAACAGAACAGAGTAGAGGAACGAGAAATAAAATCAAATCTTAAAACCCTTTCCCCCACCCCTCCCATCTTCCTGGGCTCAATTTTACTCCCAGCTTCAACTTCCTCCCCCCTGCAGCGGCACAGGGGGACAGGGAATGAAGGTTACGGTCAGTTGATCACACGTTGTCTCTGCCCCTTCTTCATCCTCAGGGGGGAGGACTCTGCTCCATCGNGACCTTGGTGTCTGCAGAGTTTCTTACATCTTCTCACTCCTCTCTGGCTACAAATGCTCTCCCTAAGGTGTTTTTTCCCTTCTTAAATATGTTATCACAGAGGCGTTGATGGGCTCAGCCTTGGCCAGCGACGGGTCCATCTTGGAGCCGGCTGGCATTGGCTCTGTCAGACATGGGGGAAGCTTCTAGCAACTTCTCATGGAAGCCACTCCTGTAGCCCCTCCACTACCAAAACTTTGCTGCACAAAGCCAATACAGACACTTAATATGACTGATCTTCTGGCATCAACCCTCAGTTCAACCTATCTAATTTTTTGAAGTCTATACCTGAAAGTCCTTTGAGATCAACGGATTTCTCATAATACTTTATTTTTGTCAAGGCAAATAGAAATCCAGATCTGAATGTGTATACAGGGGAGAAGTAATAGGGATGTTGGATGTTTCAAAGAGAAAGAAGTTACTTGTTGCCGCGTGTTGAACAAAGGCAGTTAACTAAACAAGTGAATCTTTGTTTGCATTTTTGAGGAAAAAAAAATTCAAATTAATGGTAAAACAGGAGAAAAGGTCACCCTAATCAAGCAACAGCCTGGAATGCTTTGGCTGGAAGGTAAGTGGGCTATTTTCCCCACTAGAGATTTTGCCCTAATGACAAATTCTGTATTAAGGATGTGCATATTTCTGATACTCAAATTTAAAGCAGCTCCAAGACAGAATTAACTTTGTGATGGTCACGAATGTTCAGATTGCTTTGGTTAATGTGGTGAAAAGATACAAAGTAGTAGGAGCTTCCCTGTTCAACATAAAGCAAGAAATTGTTTATGAGGTGACAGGTATTAGAAGCTCTGAAGAAGAATATCTCTTAACAGAAAGAGATAGACATGTTCTAAGTCTGTACTCCATCAACGTTAGGGAAAACCTCTGCTAGTGCAATGCAAAAGAGGAAAAAGCTGGAAATGTGTGTTTTTATTTATAGTGTATGGCTTTACAAGCTTTTTAAGGTAAGGTTTATGTCAAATCCGGTGGTTGTTTTCAGTGGTTTGCTTTTTTCTACTTCCTACCCCTTTCCAATTTTTCTTTATTTTTATCCCTTGACTTGGTATCTATAAGTGGAAGTGACTGATGAGCTTATAACTGGTGCTTTCATGTCAGACACAGTCAGTAAATTGCTGATTTAGTTACCCGTGTTACTTGGTAGCTTACTCAGTTTTGCAAAGAAAAACTATCCTTTTTTTCTTGACAGGAGCATGCAAAGAGAGTGGTAGATTATCATCAGTCATCTAAGCAATTATATGAAGTAATTGGTGGTGTAGCTTGATTGCTGGTGATTGGTGAGACAATACCTTATGAGTAAGATAAAATACTGTTGCAGAATGACCTGAATCATAGTTAAGAAATAGTAAGAAAATACATTTCTAGCACAGTCATATGCAATGTAGTACAATGGAAACCAAAAATGCAAGTAGTCTTCTACCATTTATTTTTTAAAAAACAATGAAAAAATGGTGAGGATGTTAGAGATAGCTTCGTCGACATGAACCCCTAACATAATTATAAAAAAAATTGAAAACTTTTTCCTTGATTCTTTGAAAAGGCATATATAAAACTGATCTTATCTCTGTAAATGGCATTGTAAAAACCATAATGAAATTTTCTCTCGGTCTCTTAATTCTTTTTAAAAGAACAATTCAGAAATATCAAAAAAGGTTGAAAAGAAATCAGATCCCAGTGGCACAGAAGCTGTAAAAGCAGTCTAAAAAGAGAAAGTAGGAGAATAAGTTCCCTAAACAAACAGAAGGGAAAGACACCTATCAAAAGTATGATCATTTCCAAGAGGTTGAAGTTAGAATTTAGACAACTACAGTCTTAAAATAAAATCTTTTTTATATATCTTATGTACTCCTAATTTCTCTTTCTGCCACTGACTGTTCTTGGTGCTTCATGCACTTTTGTATCTCCAAAGACTCCTGGCCCACCATTGACAAAAAGGATTCAGATGCTTGCAATGTTTGTTCTGTTCCTGTCTTTTCGAAGAACCAGAGCCACTTATCTTTTTGCCAACACAAAGTTTGGCTTGATGTTGAGTTTGAGCTTAAATCTTTGGTGTTTGTGTGGTAAAGCAGTAGGAAACATTACTCTTGTGTAATGCTCATCAGGCAATGATGCATTGAAGTCAGCTGTCCAGCAACTTCAATCCAAGAATTCAAATTAAAGCTCTGCTCTTTATCTAGTACATTACATCCTTGTGCGCTTTACTGTGCTTCTTCCTACTGCATCTAATTTTGTATAATGTCTGCCAAGAAAGTATTAATAATTAACTATAACCATATGCTAAGCACAGAACTCAGCTCCTGTTAATAGTTGTAGTATATGTTCAGTTCATACTAGTTCACACTGTGTGTCCTTTAAAAGATGTTTTGGGACAATTCAAAGTCTGCATGTCACCGTCAAAGTTATAGATGCTTTCATTAGTCTTTTTAAGTACAAACATCTTGCTCATTAGTTGTTTATCTTTTAGAATCATAGAATCATTTAGGTTGGAAAAAATATTTAAGATCATGAAGTCAAACTGTTAACCTAGCACTGCCAAGTCCACCACTAACACATGTCCCTAAGCACCACATCTACACATCATTTAAATATCTCCAGAAATGAGGACTCAAGAACTAATATCCAATCTAAACCTCCCTGGGGCAACTTGAGGCCATTTCCTCTTGTCCTCTTGCTTGTTACTTGGGAGCAGAGACCAACACTCATCTCACCAAACCCCCCTTTCAAGTAGTTGTAGAGAGCGTTAAGGTCTCCCCTGAGCCTCATTTTCTCCAAACTAAACAACCCCAGTTCCCTCAGCCGCTCCTCATGAAACTTGTCCTCTAGATCCTTCACCAACTTTGCTGCCCTTCTTTGGACATGCTTCAGCACCTCAATGTCTTTCTTGTAGTGAGGGGCCCAAAACTGAACACAGTAGTCAAGGTGCAGCCTCACTAATGCCAAGTACAGGTGGACAATCACTTCCCTAGTCCTGCTGGCCACAGTATTCCTGATACAAATCAGGATGCTCTTGGCCACCTTAGCCATCTGGACACACTGCTGCATCACATACAGCTGGCTATTGACCAATACCCCCAGGTTCTTTTCTGCCGGCCAGCTTTCCAGCTACCCTTCCCCAAGCCTGTAGCATTGCATGGGGTTGTTGTGACCCAAGTGCAGGACCCAGCACTTAACCTTGTTGGGGCCCATACAATTGTCCTCTGCTCATTGATCCAGCCTGTCCAAATCCCTCTGTAGAGCATTGCTACCTTCTGCAGATCAACAGTCCCACCCAACATGGTGTCATGTGCAGATTTACTAAGGGTGCACTCAATCCTCTTGTTTAGAGTATCAATAAAGATATTAAACAGAGCTGGCCCCTGAGGAACACCACTTGTCACTGGCCACCAACTGGATTTTAGTCTATTCGCCCTTTTGGCCTGGCCATCCAGACAGGTTTTTACCCAGAGTATGCCTGTCCAAGCCATGAGCAGCCAGTTTCTCCAGGAGAATGCTGTGGGAAATGGTGTCAAAGGCTTTACTAAAGTCTAGGCAAACATCCACAGCCTTTCTGTCATTCACTACATGGGTCACCTTGTCATAGAAGGAGATCAGGTTAGTCAAGCAGGACCTGCCTTTCATGAATCCATGCTGACTGGTCCTGATCACCTGGTTATCCTGTACATGTTGCATGATGTCATTCAAGATGATCTGATCCATAACCTTCCCTGGCACCAAGGTCAGACTGACAGGCCTGTAGTTTCCTGAATCCTCCTTCCGGCCCTTCTTGTGGATGAGCATCACATTTGTTAACTTCCAACCAACAGAGACCCTCCCTGGTTAGCCAGGACTGCTGATAAATGATGGAAAGTGGCTTGATGAGCAC